>CAKNYM010022234.1:0-11462 GCA_932195095.1 Andricus curvator | reverse complement strand
CGATAGAACCTTGAGTAAATAAAGTTCCTTTTCAGTCTAAAATAAAAATAAATTTAACAATCACTTAATATGTAGAGGTTTTGATAATTTTATAATATTTGCAAACAAACTTTTTCTTTTCATCGAAGTCGAACACGAAATTCAAAAATCTAGAGGGGCCTAGCGTAAAGCGCGATGCAAATACGCCCGAGCGCGTAGCGCGAGGTGAACACATAATCGAGCGCGAAGCGCGAGATAAATATATGATCGAGCGCGAAGCGCGAGATTCAACAGTCGCGCGCCCTAGGCGCGCTCAAACTTGCGAGCGAAGCGAGCCGCGCGCGAAGCGCGCCATGAGAATGTGCCCGCGATGCGGGCAGATTTTTTTAAGATGACAAACAGGCAGCCGTTTCCCTACAATTCTAAGGGCCGGTTCCACCAAACTCGGTTAAATCAGCGGTTAACTGACGGCGGGTTAAAGTTAACGCCATAGTTAAGCTTGGGTTATCCTGTTGTGCGTTCCACCACATTTTTCGTGGGCGCGGTTAGCTAACCAGATAGTCGTTTCGAAATAACTCCTATTTTACTTTACTTCATTCGTGTGATTGGCTACCCGTCGGTCGAATGGAAAGCAAAGCAATATGTCCGTGCGCGCCAAATCCAGGTAATGTTGGGCCACGCTCGTGTCTACACTAACCTAAAAAAAGTGAATGTTGGTGTATGTTTTGTTCGTGATATATTAATATATCACATATAAATTCAAAAACATCTTTTTCGACTTCGTCAACAGACGATCTCAGAACTTCTTCCAAAAACTCCATATTTCATAACAACAATGCCGTTTTTAGGTTAGAGGACGATTAAGTCGCTTTAACCGATCAATTTTGACCGGTTAGATTTAACTGTGGTTAACGCGAGTTAACCGGCCGCTAAAACGTGGTGGAACGCGTAAATAGGTTTAACGGAGGATTAACTTTTTAATCGAGGTTGGTGGAACCGGCCCTTAAAGATAGATTTTCTTTAAAACCCCACTTTTTAAAATTTGTATTTTTTCATACATTTTTTTTTAAGAATCGAATTGTTGCATTTTTCTCGGAAACAACGAAATGTAAAAAAAAATGTACATATAGAAGTTTATATACAACTAAAAAAGTTCTACAGAAAATATTTTTTGTTCTTTTTTCTTTTTATTTTTTGCATCGTTTACCAGGAAAAATTAAACATTACATTTGAAGAAAAAAATTTGTTCCAAAATTGAAAATGGTTAAGACCCTATAGTCTGTACAACCCAAATGGTTCCTTTGTTACACTGTTAAAAATTTCTGTTTAAAACTTCCAATAAATGTATTGGAAGTTTATTTCCGAAACGTAAGGTAACGTTTCAATACAAAATGTTGTAGTTTCCAAATGCTGTTATTGGTATGGTACCTCAGATGTATTAGAATTTTACAATACAAGTCCAGTAGCCAGTAACACTTCTGTATCGTATTGGCGGCTGGATATCTCGACACATGCTGAACCGAAAAATTTAAAAATAAATATAAATCATTTCTCTGGACATTCATAGAATTTAAGGAATTAATTGAATTCATGGAGTTCGAGGAATTCACGACATTTATGGAATTCACGAAATTCATGGAATTCATTGAATTCATGGAATTCAAGGAATTTAAGGAATTCAAGGAATGGCCAACGGCCATGCCACGCTGAAAAAACCAGTTCTCGTCAGATCACTGAAGTTAAGCAGCGTTGGGCGCGGTTAGTACTTGGATGGGTGACCATTCGAGAATACTGTGTGCTGTTGACATATTATGGGTGTGGTGAGCCCAAACTTGTAGTTATTTATAACTGCAAGAAAACTATCCACCTAGAAACACTACCCGAATCGGGTAGTGTCACGCCTACCCTGAAAGGGAAATGGCTTAATGGTATACAAGGAATTCACGAAATTCATGGAATTCACGGAATTCATGGAATTCATAGAATTCAAGGATTTCACGGAATTAAAGGATATCACGGAATTTGCAGAATTAGTGGAATTGGCGGAATTCATGGAACTCACGGAATTCATGGAACTCACGGAATTCACGGAATTCATGGAATTCATGGAATTCAAGGGATTCAAGGAATTCAAGGATTTCACTGAATTAAAGGAAATCACGGAATTGGCGGAATTTGCGTGCTGTTGGCACATCGTGGGTGTGGTGAGCCCACACTTGTAGTAGTTATTTACTACAATAAACTATCCACCTAGAAACACTACCCGAATCGAGTAGTGTCACGCCTACCGTGAATGGTATACACGGAATTGACGGAATTCATGGAAATCACGGAATTAATGGAATTCACGGAATTCATGGAATTCACGAAATTCATGGAAATCATGGAATTCATGGAATTCACGGAATTCATGGAATTCATGGAATTCATGGAATTCACGGAATTCATGGAATTCATGGAATTCATGAAATTCACAGAATTCACGGAATTCACGGAATTCGTGGAATTCATGGTATTCATTGAATTCACAGAATTCCAGGATTTCTCGAAATTCCAGGAATTTACGAAATTCAATGAATTCAAGGAATTCATATAACGTGCATTTCACGAATTCAGTGAATTCCGCAAATTCAGTGAATTTCACGAATTCAGTGAATTCCGCGAATTCGATGAATTTCGTTAAATCAGCGAATTTCGCGAATTCAATGAATTCCTTGAATTCCGTGATTGACTTGGATGCCACGAATGACTTGAACTCCTTGAATTCCACGAATTCCATGATTGTCGTGAATTCCGCGAATTCAATTAATCCTGTGAATTCCTTGAATTCCATAAATTCCGTCAATTCCTTGAATTCCTTATACTCCATGAATTCCGTGAATTCCTTGGATTCAATTTATTCAGTGAATTTCATGAATTCCGTGAATTTCATAAATTCGGTGAATTTCATGAATTCCGTGAATTTCATGAATTCCGTGAATTTTATAAATTCAGTGAATTCCATAAATTTCATGAATTTCATAAATTCCGCATGAATTCCGCGAATTCCGTGAATTCTATGAATTCCATCAATTCCGTGAATTCCATAAATTTCGTGAATTCCGTGAATTCTATGAATTCCATCAATTCCGTGAATTCCATAAATTTCGTGAATTCCGTGAATTCCATTAATTACGTAAATTCCTTGTGCACAATTTTCGACTTATGAACGCTACAATACATGTATTAGAATGCTTGACGGTGACTTCACGATTTACAGCACTTACAATGCATGTATTGCAATTTCGTCATTCCAATACCGTGTTTGCAATTTTACCTTACGCTTGTATTGTAGAAGTTTTGAAGAATTCTAAACATTTTTAACAGTGTATATAAGCAGAATCTGTAAAAAAATATAGGGAAAAATGAAAAAGGTCCAGCTTTCCAGAAAATATTTTTTTGTTTTTAAATCGATTTTTGTAAAAGATGAAAAAAAGAAGTGATTTTAAAACATTTCAAAGAATTTCAAATATTTTAGGGTATTTTAAAGTATGTTAAGACATTTCCGAGAGCTTTAATATGTTTTAAGGAATTTAAAAAGATTTCAAAGAATTTTTAATATTTTACGATATTTTGTAAAATTCCAAGTAAAATTTCGAATTTCAAGGTATTTGAACAAATGCAAGGGGTTTTCAAGAATTTGAATGATTTTAAGGGATTTCAACAAATTTTCATGCGGTTGTGAAGAATTTCCTAAAATTTCAGAAGATATGGAAAGATTTTCCAGGACGATTTCAAAAATTTTAAGGAATTTTATAAAAACTCTCTAGGTATTTTAATGATTTTTTTCAGTATTTCAGCAAATATCATCAGATTTAATAGAATATCATGGGATTTGATGATAGTTAAATGAATTTCAAAGAATTTATTCACAAGAAGTTAGGGATTTGGTAGGGTTTCAAAGATTTGAAGAGATTTCAAAATATTTTTTGCAAGTTATTTGAATTGGTCTAATGCACTCAATTCAACTAAATTTAATTATTTTATTGAATCCACCATGAATCTTTAAGAATTTTATCGAATTCTTCGCGTTTTCTTAAAATGTCTCTAAATTCATTCCATATTTATTGAAATCAATGGAATTTTTTAGAATTTATAATTTTTTCAATTTCATTAGATTTTCTTTAAATTTACGTTCAATTGTTTTGAAGCCGCATGAATCTTTTGAATTCTTTTAAATTACAAAAAAAACATTAGTCACATTATTAATGCAAACTAGTAACTTTTAGTCACTTTTGGTTACTTTTTTCGAGTTAAATTAGATTGCGACAGCCCTGAAAATAATAAATCAAAAAAATTTATTTAAATTTTAAAATTATTTTATTTTATTTATAAAAGATTCTATAGACAGAATCCATTTTAAGTCAGGTTCTACACTTGAGGTTGCAGAATCTCTCGGGAACGAAATATTTTGTTTTTCGAAGAAATAAGGTAATACGTATTTTTTCGATTAGCGAAAAGAAAGAAAAAAAGGAATTTCTACGAAAGTTGTGCGAATTTGAATTCCGGAAAATTTAAAAGACGGTTAAAAAATAAAAAACTGACGGCAGTTTTCTGAAAATATTACAATTCAATTTTCTCGTAAAAGCCACACTTATATTTTTTGCAAATTTTTTGTAGAATTTGAACTTATATTAGTAAAATTTTTTTACAAATATTGGAAAGAATAAAAAGGGTAGGGTTTTTCAGAAAATATTGTCATACACTTTTCTTCGAATGTTGAAAACATGAAAAAAATATTCTCTGCAAAACCTCACCTTTTTAATTCTTTCCAATATTTTTAAAAGTTTGTGTTAATATAAAAAATGCATCCTATGAGCTTTATTCGGTCTAAACCATTTTTGAGGCTGGGAGAATTTTTTTCCTGAAAATATAATTTTCTAATTTACCTCGAAAATAATGCAAGATATCACAAAGGAGCAAGAGATATTATTCACAGAACGTTTTCAGATATACAAATTTTTGCGTTAACATTTTTTCGTATCTGTCGTTATTTGTGAGAAAAATGACAAAATCTATTCTATGAAAAAAATTCTCCTCTGTCATCAAAAACTAATTATATTATTTTGCATAAAATTCGCAGGATATCTTCCTAATAAAATTTAAAATTCAACCAGAAATTTTCAAAAATATAAGTGTGAGTTTTTCGAGCAAGACGAGGAAAATCTTTTTTCGCATATCAGAAAAATACGTATCGCCTAATTTCCTCTAAAATACAACATCTTTTGCCTCCGAGAGATTCTGCAACTTTAAGTGTAGAATCTGTCTAATTTGAAATGGATTTGGTCTATATCAAAAATGTTATAGAAAACCGGTCCAGCCAAATTCACATAGAAAAACTGGGGATTCTATTAGGACCGATTTTGGGTTCCAAAGTAGCTGCGAAAAAAGAACCTCTCTTGCTGAAAAGGAACCCAAAATGATAAATGGTTTCTGAAGGAACCCAAAGAATGGACTCAAATCGTTCTAATAGAGCCTTTTTGTCACTTCTGTCTTGAATCACTTCGATGCTTTTATAAGTAAATGGTGCAGATTTGACTTTATAATTCGGATTTAAAAATATTGCACTGGGAAAAATTTAATAAAGAGGCTAAAATTATAGACATTAGTCATTATTGAAAGGAAGATAGTGCACATGTAATGTGACCGTTCTTAAGGTTGCCTAGAAAATCTGACAGTTTCAACTGCGCATGTACCAAAAAGCGCGGGAATATTTAAAATTATATATTATACACTTGAAATATTACGTTAATATTAATTTTTTTAAGTTAGGTATTTTTATCATTCAATATAATTTCGATATCAACGAACTAAAAAGGACCCCTCAAAGAGAGTTCCTGCGGAGTCTTAAGATCTAAAGGATGCCAACTTTCTCTTGAGCCGCAACATTACTGAATCCCCAGTTTTTTCTGTGCAAGGTAAAATCACGGAAAAGACAGAGAATTTTTAAAATTAAGTTTTGTGGCCACCCTCTTTAGTGCATGTAGCACTCTCAAAGAACTTCAAAAAGTGCCTTTGTCAGTTATACCACACAGAAAAACCTGGGGGCTCCCTAAAGTTGCGGCTTAAATAAAAGTTGGTATCCTTGAGAACTTGAGCCCCATTAGAAACCTCTAGAGACTCAAAAGGGTTCCTTTAGAAACCTTGAATAGAAAAACATGAATGCGCATTCACAAACAAACCGCTTGCAAAGTGGGCTTGGTAAGTTAGGAATCGATTTATGGTTATCGACGTTGACTCAAGACGAAAACTTTCTTGCATATAAATACGTCTTTATGTTTACAAGTTTGCTACATAACCCGCAAATGATAATTATGAAGTCATTATATTTACACTGGAACTTGGAATTATGACCGGTTTCGGGCATTGCTCGCAGTGGCCTTGGACATAAATCCAGAATTGGAAAAAAATGTCGAAGTGAACAAAGCGAAAAATAGGTTCTTTGGAAATAGGCTCTACTACAATTGGGTTCCTTGAGAGGTCCAACTGACGTCTCCTTTAGAACTAATCCATCCTTGTGGGTTCCTTTTCAGCAAGTGGGGTTCCTTTTTGTTGCAGCTCATTTGAAACCAAAAATTGGTTCTAATGGAAACCCCAATTTTTTTTTGTGCAATATTCCGCACTGATTTGAGAAAAATGAATTAAAAAGTCTCTGACCAATCAGGGAACTATGTTTTACATAAAAATACCTATCGAAGGGGTATTTTAGGCTGTCAATCGCGTCTCGTCATACCTGTGCTCGGAATCGAACTAGGGTCGCTAATTATTATTCGTACTACACTTCCCAACGTTTTGTTGTTCATCGACTTCGTTTATTATTCATCGTTCATCATGCGGTGCTCGTTACACGTTGTACTGCCGAGCGTTTACAACAAGAACGAACGCTAGAGATATTTCCCTCTACCCCCGAGCATATAGACACGTAGCTTGAATTGCACACACGTAGAAACATTGTTTAACGAGTGGCGTACAATGTGCAGTCCTCACTCGTTGTTCTCTATTGAGCGCACAATATTACTACATACTAGATTTAAGCACCTCATCACATACCTACCCCCACCCCCTCCACTGAACCCTCCCCCAACCCCTGTAACCCGGTACTGTAACCTCTCGATCGACTGCTTTTCTCACACATTACCTGTCCAGCTAATGCATAATTACGATCGATCCGTGGATGCCACATTCGACAACCAAGACCCCTAGAGGGTTCATAACTGTCAGAATTTTTTGACGGACACTTGAACGAAATTCGCAAATCGAGAAATATGAAATTGAATGCGAGTAGCTACATTCATGTGTGTAATTTGATTGGAAACTTAAGCCGAGGGAAAAAATATTGAATAATGGACTATTTTAATTAGTGAAAGATGATTAGAAGGGGGCCGAGTCAGAAGATATTTAAATCACTGCAAGGGTACGTCGCTTAATTGCGTAAGGATGATTTTTGAGCTTTATATAACCTCCATTTCCTAAGCGAAGGATTCGTAAGATTTTTGTGATCCCTTCCCCCTTTTACGTAAGATTTCATATTTTTTATTTATTATATCAAGAAAATATATGAAGTTTAATAAGATTTTAACAGATTTCACGGGATTTTAAGAGATCGTGGAGGATTTCGACAGATTTTTAGGAATTTTGAGGGATTTTAAGGAATTAGGAACGATTTCGGTGGATTAAAAAGGATTTTATGAGATTACAAAATATTTCGAAATATTTTAGAAGAAGTCGTGACATTCTGAAGGATTTTAAGAGATACCAAAGTATTTTCACGAATTTTGAAGGATGACAGATAATTTTAACCCTTAAAGTTATCCCCTCTCTGTGATAACATAAAGAATGAGGGGGGTCGCTGAAGACCCCAGCAGAAATTTCATTATTGTAACAAGGATTTTTGATATTTTTGCACACAAATTTTTTTGGATATACTTTTTTATATCCTTTATAAGATAAAAATATTATATATATATATATATATATATATATATATATATATATATATAATTTTAACATATGAAAAACATTAAAAACTAAACAAAAAATGGAAAAAATAACTCACGATTAAAAAAGGCGGAGTATAAAAGACCCCAGGGATAACTTTAAGGGTTAACCCGTAGTGGTCACACTGGGTCTAGATGACCCCTAGCAATTTTAGAGTTGATGCTGCTTCCAAGATATGTTTTTCATAAATTTTTTACTTTTTCTTAATGCAATACTTCATAAAATATATCGTTTTTAAAATTAAAAAAACTTTTTCCACTTTTTTCATACCTTTAAAATTGATTCATTTCAGTTTATGAGTTTCATTAAGATTGACAACTTCAATCTTCAAAATAAATATACTTTTTGGAAAGAACGATATGATGCTATTTTTTTATCAAAAATATACTATTTCAACAGTAGAACCCAGAAAGTTTTTTTGCTTTATCTCAAAAATTGAAATTTTTAGAAATTTTGTAATAAAAAGTCGAATTTTTCAAAATTTGGTTTTTCTTGCGTTTTTTTAATATTAACAAATTAATAAAAGAATTAAAAAACAATTGGATTATAAAGAGAAAGTCTTAAACTTCATTTTCATGCAAGGTTGGAGCCGATATATCGAAAAGAACGCAAATGGCAACCGTTTATTTGCGTGGGGTCAACTGGACCCAGTGTGACCAATACGTTATTTTTCGGAGGTGTGACCACTACGCGTTCAATGGGGTTTTGAAGATCTAAAGGGATTTCATTATATTTTAAAGGATTTTCAGAAAAGTTCAGAAGTTTAAAAAAATTACCCAGTACATCTCAATTTTTCAAGGGATTTTACAAGATTTTAAGATACTTTAAGGAGTTTAAATAAATTTTGGGAGATTTTACGGGGTTTTAACAGATATTGGAAAATTTCAACAGATTTTTGAGGATTTGTATGAATTTTGAGAAATTAAGAACGATTTCAGCGAATTACAAAGGACTTCAAAAGATTCTAAGAAAATTTAAGAGACTTTGAGAATGTTAAGAGATTTTGAAATATTTGAAAAAAGTTACGGGATTTCAAAGGATTTCAAAGGATTTTAGGAGATTTCAAAAGATTCTGAATTATATCTAAAAATTTTAAAGGATTTCGTAAAATTTCAGAAGATTTAACGGAATTCCAAAGGATTTTCGTATATTATAATGGATTTCGAGAAATCCCAAGATTTTAATTAATTTTATCGGGATTTTAAATATTTTAAAGGATCTCGTAATATTCCCTTTAACGCATGTTCTTATTTTTTTACTGCTGATATCAAAAAAAGAAGACTATAACAGCAAATTTTATTCCTTATCTCAATTCTATATGCCAAAAGCTTCAATTTAAGCCATCCCGACAAAAATCAGACAAAAAGAAAATCTTCCAGCATAGGTGTCTGAATAAGCACATTCTTTTTATATTTTAACCACTGATATCCAAGAAAAAACCATGACATAGAAAATTGTATTTCTTATCTCAATTCTACATGCCCAGAAATACAATTTGAGGTATCCCGAAGAAAAAAGGCCTAAAAGAAAGGGTCTAAATAACCAAATTTCCCTAATTTTTCTAATTCTTCCATTTCTGATATCAAAAAAATAATACTATAACATAGCAAATATTATTTTTTATCTGAATTTTACGTGCCAAAAGCTTCATTTTGAGTCATCTCCGAAGAAAATCAAACTAAAATAAAAAATCCCAGCATAAGGTAAGAGCACCAATTCTTGGCACCTTAGCCCTATTATTGGCATGCCAAAACCCAAACGAATTTATTTCGGATGCACACTTCATCGAACTAAATAATTAATATATGTATTATATGTAAAAATGATAGTAGAATTAAATTAATGCAGGAAAAACATGATAAGAAGAGGTATTATCTATAAAATCGTGGAAGGGAGCCAAAAATTTGGGGGGGGGGGGGGCGAGAATTGATGCTCTTACATAGAAAAGCTTCAATTTAAGATAATCTCGAAAAAAATCGAACTAAAAGAATAGCTTCCAGCATAGGGGTCTAGGAAACTAAATTTTCCTCATTTTTCTTATTTTTAAAACACTGATATAACAAAATATAAATGTTCCATAGCAAATTTTATTTTTAAACTGAATTCTAAATGCCAAAAGCTTTAATTTAAGACATCCCCGAAAAAAATCAGACTAGAAGAAAAGCTTTCAGCCTAGGGGTCTAAGTAACCAAATTTTCCTCATTTTTCTTATTTTCTAACCAATGATATTAAACAAACAAAACTACAACATGAGTAGAAAATTTTATTTCTTACCTCAATTCTCGTTTTTCTTTTCTTTTCACCAATCATATTAAAGAACAATTGTCGAAAAAGCTGTCAAAATCGTTACACGAAAAATTGTCAAAAAAAGTTAGTTACAAGCAAGAAGTGTTCCTTGAATCAAGAAATTTCATTTGTTCCGTAAGTACATGTACATATATCCTAATATTCCTACACTAATATTTTTGCGAAAAAATTTTTGTTCAATTTTAGAGCACATTTGCAATTCGTTCATCACCTGTGGGGCTACTTCGATCACGGTTGTAGGGCTACTTCGATCAGCCTGTGAATTAGAATTGTTTCATTTTTTGAATATTTCACGTTTATTTTAATGTCGGAAAAATCACAGGAATCATTAAACTTTTTAATTTTGAAATATATACAAATGTCAACGTTACTTCCTAATTTGTAAATAGGATGTGTCATGTAACGATTTTTGATCAGATTTGAATTGACATTGAATGCAACATAATTTATCAATTAAAATGTATTTTGAAAAAGCTTTAAATAGAGAGGAGAGGAGGGGGTCAAAGTTTATCAAAATTTACGTCACGTGATTTATATCTATTGATTATGTGATTTATATCTATTGATCGAAGTAGCCCCACTGGTGTGTTTGCTTCGATCAAATGAGACGTTGAAGTAAATGTTAATATTATTCATACAGAATGTAATCAAAATCTCTATCAATCATGTATACTACAGAAGGATGTTTGCTTTTTTATTTCACTCCAAATAAATAAAAACATTTGTCCACTTTCTTTAGAAAAATCCTGTTTGAAAAAAAAGTGATCGAAGTAGCCCCACTCTCCCCTATCACGAAAAAATTCACAAAACCAATCTATGAAACTCTGAAAAATTTGCTTCCAATAGGTACAAGGGTGTGGACGCCTATTCGGAACACAGGTGCATATATACACACAATCAGTTATATATATTGAAAATATATAAATAAAATAAATAAATATATTTTATTTGACCACCCATCTCACGGTTGTGAGGCGTGGCCATAGGTGTGATTTACCGCGGTTCTACTGGGGGCTATTGACATTTTTTTGAGATGGAAGTTGCTCTCAGTGGGACCCTGCGGTGGTTGTTTAACTCTTTTTTTAAATTATATATATATATATATATATATATATATATATATATGTATATATATATAT
>CAKNYM010022226.1:0-34412 GCA_932195095.1 Andricus curvator | reverse complement strand
TATTCAATTTATATGACCCTGGAAATTTTGTTGTTACCCGGGAATCAACCGGGAAATGACAGGGAAATTTTTTCTTCAATTGCATCGGACCCCTGTAAAAACTCAGAACTGGACAAAAAGTTCCCGGCTTTTTCCCGTATTTTTCAAGGTGCACAAAATTCCCGCCAAATTCTTGGTCATTTCACGGTCTTCTCTCGGTCATATTTAAAGTTGAAAAATCTGAAAATTTTTGATCATAAGAATTACAATTCAAATTATTTTCCAAAATTCCCGTTTCAAAAAAAAAAAATTCGGTTTCAAGTCAAAAAATAATTCTTTAGGAAAATTCCGTGTACTAAAATCTAAATTATATTTCTTTGCGGATATTCCTAGTTCCAAAGTGCAAATTATAATTCTTTACAGAAATACCCTGTCTCAAAGTCAAAACTATAATTCTTTGCGGAAATGCCCTGTCCCAAAGTCTGATTTATATTTCGTTACGGATATTCCCTGTTCCAAGGCACACATATCGATTTCCAAAATTTCTCTGTTCCAAATCAGAATTACATTTATTTACGAAATTTTCTATTATAATTCAGAAATACAGTAACTCCCTTTTTCTAAAATTTGGAAGAGAGAAGTTTCAAATTCTGGCAAATTATTATTTGCAACAAAAAAAAAGAATTTTAAACTTCAAACACTTTGTTATTTGGAATGAAGATTTTCCAAAATCTGACGAATGCTGATTTGGAACAGGGATTGTTTTTGTAAATTCTCTTTTAATAAATCAGAATTAAAATTATTTTACAAAATTTCCTGTTTCATGTGAAAAACTACTTATTTTAAGACAAAAATTTAATTCTTAACAAGAATTCTTTTATATCGAATTCTGAGTTGGAACAGGGATTTTTTTCATTCTCTCTTCTAAATTAAATTATAAGTCTATGAATCAAATCTAAATTTAGAGTTTAGCCTCCAAATTTTTTCTCGTTCTTTTTTCAAGCGTTATTATAAATCAGTTTAGGATAAAAAGATTTCTGCGGACTTACAGGCCAATAAAAAGAACAAAAAAACGATTTTAGGTGTCAAACATCGTTTATATCAAATTTTCTATTCCTGTTCTAAAGTCAACCTAAAATAAAAATTATAATTCTTTACGAAAATTCCCAGTTTTATCTCAGAATTATAATTCTTTTAGAAAATTTCCTATCCCACAGTCAAGATTAAAATTCTTTGTGGAAATTATCTATCCCAATTGTCAAAATTATATTCCTTCACTGAAATTCCCTGTCCCAACTCATAATTATAAATCTTGCAAAAAATTCTTTCTCAACATCAAAATTAAAATTCTTGACTGAAATCCCCCGTCACAAATGTTTGTTATTTTTTCATAAATTTACACAAATTTTTGCTTTTGTTTCTTCACAAATTTCCGGTTCCAACTCAGATTAAATATTTATCTTTTTTGTAAAAAACGTTCTTGGTTGAAAATTCATTTTTTGTAGTCGAAAATTTAACTGTTTTGTTAAATATTTGTCTTTTTGGATTGAAAGCTCGTCACTTTTGAATTTAAAATTTAACCGTTTTTTCAAATAAGGGTCTTCTTGGGTTAAAAATTCAACTATTCGGTTGAAAATGCAAAACTGTTTTTGGTTGAAATTGAATCTTTTTGTTTGAGAATTCCACTATTTGGTTGAAAATTCAACACTTTCGTTAAAAATTCAACTATTTTGTTAAAAATTTAATTTTTTTGTTGCAAATTCAATTATTTAGTTGAGAAGTCATATTAGAGTGATAAATTATATGAAACCACTTTGCATTTGCATATGTACATTCGAGAGGAAAAGCCGGGTTAGTGAATCAAATTCCTGGTCATTTCCCGGGTTTCCCCATTTCCCGGTCAAGTAGACACTCCGACATTCTGCTTTGAATAATTTGAGCTAAAAAGCTTTCATTACACTTCTCACATATGAAAATTCTAAACTTACAATTTTTCCTGCAAAAATTAGTCAAAGTAGGCACCGGGCCCCCACAAAATAGGGGCTCGTAGCCCACTAAGTCTTTCGAAGTTCCTCTCCCATACTTCCCCTCCCCTACTCCCCTTACAACCCCTCTTAATCCCAACTCCTCCTCCATAGACTTCAACTTCCGCTTGCCCTCCCTTCTCCAACTTACTCCTCATCTACTTTCCCTTTGATCACGTCCCTTCCTTTTCCCCTCACTACCCCACCCTAATTCCCCCTAACTTCCCCTACTTCAGGTCCAATAACTTCCCTACTTCCCCTCTCTTCAACATCTACTTCTCTTACTTCCCCTACCTTCATTACGCCTCACTATCCCTACTTCCTCATCCCTTTTCTCCCACTTCTCCTATTTCCTCAACCTTTCCCCTCATTTCTCCTACTTACTCTACCCATACTCCCCAACCCTCATTCCCCCTCAATTCCTCTTACTTCCCGGGGCCAAGAAACCCTAAAAATGGATCATTGAGATTGAAATATAGATGATCGAGGGTGTTGTAGAATTTTGATGATTTAAACTATAGTGAAATTGAAGTTGTGATAATTGTTTGGCGAGCTAGAGCTGCGATTCATTCGCAGGGCCGGCTTTATCTTTGACGCCGCTCTAGGCTACCCAATGGAAAGGCCGCCCTTTGTCAATGCTAATTTCCCTAAGATGCAATGCACTAAGTAAAAAAAAAGGTTACGCTAACACGTAAAAAAACTACAAAATTGTAAAGATACTTATATTATAACTTTATTAATTTGTTAAAATAATGTTAACAATACATTCGTAATATACCGATTACAACAATACTCGTCGCACTTTTTTTCTGCAAACCCCGTAATAATATTTCCATAGTCTATTGTTTGCAGAAAAGAATCTTTGATGAAGATAATTGCAATATGATTTGATCTGTCTTCGCACATACTCATCGCAAATAGTTTTTTACTCTATAGTTAAGGCTGATATCGCCAACGGCGATACCACGCTGAAAACACCAGTTCATGTAAGATCACTGAAGTTAAGCATTGTTGGGCGTGGTTAGTACTTGGATGGGTAACCGTTCAGGAATACCTGCGTGCTGTTGGCCCGTCGTGGGTGTGGTGGGCCCACATTGGTAGTAAATATCCACCTAGAAACACTACCCGAATCGGGTAGTGAGGCAATGAACTTTCGAGTTCGAACTGCTAATCTATGTATGTATGTATAAGTTAAGGCTGAGAATGAACGTTCTCCTGAACAGTTTGATATAAGAATTAATTGGTATATGCGCAGTGCTACACTACCGGTCAAAATTGTGGGACCACCCACAAAATTTGTATTAAAATCACGCTCGTCTTTAAACGATTCGAGCGATCTGCCGATCCGCCGCATCAAAAACCTTTCGTGCGTCGCTTAAGAAATAAAGTCCTAACTCGAAAACTAATAAGAAGTTTTGAGTGTTCTTGGTCTTAATTTAAAGCTGAGACCTCAGGCTTCATTTGAGCAAAGTTCCAAATTTTTCCTGTCACTTCCCTAAAGCATGCAGCGAGTTGAATTTGAGAAATGAAAATTCGTCAAAATCTGAAATTACATCGATCTTTCTCACACGCTATCTCGACTTCTATTCAACAAAAATACTTCAGCAATAGCTCAATCGACGCGAAATTTTATATTCTTTCAAACGATTTTTTCAAAATATTTCTAGCTCAATTTTTCATGGAGATAGACGCGTTTAAAGACGAGCGTGATTTTAATACAAATTTTGTAGGTGGTCCCACAATTTTGACCGGTAGTGTATGTCCACATTAGGATTCACGACCGTAAGCCCTTTTTCATACAACATGGTAGATAGATCAGTTGCTGATATTTTTTCAATTCCAATTGATATCAAGTGTGCACTAAGATGTATACATTCTGCCTCCAGCTCCTCTTCCAAATCATCAGGATAGAAAGACATTAAGTTCTGGCAGCTTTTTTAATGTCATCTGGTTGTTTAGTTTTCAGCAGTGTTAAAAACGCAAACCTGTCGCATAACACCTCGTAGGCTTTGCAGCGTCTCTTTAATTTGGCTTCTAATCAATCTATAATAAAAATAAATGCATTTATTTTAACATTATCTTCACCCGAGATTATATGCTCTGTTCCTTTGGCTTCGTCAAAGTGCTGCTTCCGTTTTAGCTTCCTCGAAGCGTCATATTTGTACGAAATCTGTTTGCAGACCTCTTTCGCTCTTTCTTTATATGTGTCAAACAGTGCCCGTAGCTTACTAACGTAATTTACTAAAGAGTGATATAATTCAACTACCAGTATTAGATGACAATCTGAAGCTTGAAGCGCTTTACTGACGACGTCAAATCTTTGGAGAATGCCATTCCAAAGAAGGGCAATCAGACAGTTTTCTAGGCCCTTGAGAGAATCGCATAGTCCTAAAGCCTCCGGACGTGTATCAGGCTCCTCGCATTCATCATTACCAATTTGAGACAAAGAATTTAAAATTTCACACCACGATTGACACACACTTTTACAAGCTTCGAATTGATCAGACCATCTAGTTTTTGAAAGATTTTTCACAAGAAAAGATTTTGGCTTTAGATTAAATTGTAAAATTTCCCACCTGTGTGTTGAAACTGAAAAAAAGTTGTAAAGCCCTTGTAAAATACTAAAGAAATTTACCGCCATTGGGCAGCTTTTGACAGTATCCGTTCCGAGCAGATTAAGAGAATGTGGTGAACATAGAACGTAAATAGCCATGGGGTTCAATTCTTAAATTCTCGCTTGAACACCTGAATGAATCCCTGACATATTACTAGCATTGTCATATGACTGACCACGACAGTTTTTTATATCTAAATCATAACCAGCTAAAATAATATCTAAAATCTATTCGTATCTATTAATATATATTATCTTCTAATATAAAATGTTATGAAATTTACTATGTATAATATAATTTGTAATCCCTAAAGTTAAACAAAAATTTCTCGGCCGCAGTGCCGCCCCAAAAAGTTACCACCCTAGGCTATTCAGGGGGGCCTAGGCCTTTTCAGCCTCTATATCAAATACGGCACTGTTCATTCGATCGCACAATTGCTGCCATCCACTATTCAGAATATCTTTTGTAACCAATAACTCATTATTAGGATTATTACACGTACTCGTATTATGCGTTCATAAGAACTCATGATGCAATACTTGGAAACTGGAATTTTCATCACAGTGCGTTGTCTCTCTGAAAATAGCGGCGAGGGTATTTATTTCACGTCCCCAAAACATGCATCCAAAGCAAAGACTTGAAAAACATGCAGTGTGGAAAAGAAAAAATTTGCATTAAATAATTGGCTGTGGCTACGTGTACCGGAATTTCAGCACAAATAGCCTAATCTTTTCAGTATGAATAGAGAGATCCGGAAAAAGGTCTATTTGTAACAAAATTTTGGTACAAATAGCCGCATTTTTCGGTGCATGTAGACACTCCCTAAATGGATTTGATCTATTCTTAACTTTTTATACCATTATTATGATTTTTTCATTTCTATCGTCGAAATTGAATACAACATCAGTATAAGTGTTGCGAAAAAACATTGTAGAAAATTATTGAGCATGCTGGAATTAATTATTTATTTTTAATTTATTTTTCAGACACTGGGATATGATTCAATTGTAAATTAATTTAGAAGCCTTTTCAATGGTTGAAAATCATTTGAGTCAATGGCACCATTTTACTATGCAGCATATAATTATTTAATGAAAGGAATTTAAGAATTAGAAATGGTTCAATTACTCCGTCGCACTACCAGGAAAGGGGGTGGGGGATATAAATGTGAATAGCAATTTTTTGAAATGCTTGAAAAAAATAAAATTATTGATTTTCATTTGAAAAGTAAAGCATCTTAATACAGACTTCACACTTCTTCCCCTATCCCCCTCTTTGCCCCTTTTTTAAAGAATTCCTGTTCTTCCCTGTTTTCGAAAAACTTCTCCTTTTCTCGTTTTTTCTAAGAATGGCGAACTCTATTAATACAACCCAATGAGAAAATCCATCTTTTTTCGTTGAAAGTTTATTCGTTTTAATTGAAAAGTCTATTCTTAAGTTTTTGTTTCAGAATTCATCTCTTTTGGTAAGAAATTCTACTGTCAAAAATTCGTTCTTTTTTGTTAGCAACATATTTTTTTAACTAAAAATGTAACTAATCAAAAAAAATTTTTAAGGTTAAAAATGTATGTACTTTGTTGTGAATTCACCTTTTTTGGCAGAAAATAATTCTTATTGATTGAAAATTTAACCGTTCGGTTGAAAGTTTAACTACTTTTCTTAAAAATTAATTTTATCAGTTGAAAGTCCATCTATTTGTTTGAAAATTATTTTTTTTTAATTGATCGTTTTTAGTTTAAAATTTGATTATTTAGTTAAAAATTAATTTTTTTGCTGACAATTCTACTGTTTCATGGAAAATTTGTCTTTTTGACTTAAAAATTAACTGTTTTGTTAAAAATTCGGCTTTCTGAGTTGAAGGTTCTATTATTTTCATACAAAACTCAACTATTTTGTAGAAAATTAATTTTTTGGTTAAAAATACACTTTTTCATTGAAAGTATATATTTTGGGTTGACAATTCAATTGTTTAGTGCAGAATTCGCCTTTTTGGCTTAAAAATTCAATAATTAATTTAATAAACAATTAATTTTTGTTTAATTCATCACTTTAGTTGAAAATTAAATTATTTTGAAAAAAAAACTATTTTGTTGGAAAGTCATCTTTTCTTGGTAAAAAATTCAACTGTTTTATTAAATATTTGTCTTTTTAGATTGAGAATTCGTCACTTTTGAATTGACAATGTAACTGTTTTTTAAAGAAAAGGTCATCTTGGGTTAAAAATTCAACTATCTGGTTGAAAATGCAAAACTGTTTTTGGTTGAAATTTAATCTTTTCTGACCTTTTTTCTATAATTCAACGTGTTTTATTGAAAATTCGTCTTTTCGGATAGAAAATTTATCCCTCTGGATTAAATGTTTATCTTTTTTGGTAAAAAAACGTTCTTGGTTAAAAATTCATGTTTTTTAGTCGAAAATTTAACTTTTTTGTTAAATATTTGTCTTTTTGGATTGAAAACTCGTCACTTTTGAATTCAAAATTTAACCGTTTTTTTTAAATAAGGGTCTTTTGGGTTAAAAATTCAACTATTCGGTTCAAAATTCAAATATTTTGTTAAAAACTTAATTTTTTCGTTGAAAATTCAATTATTTTGTTAAGAAGTCATATTTTTTCTATAATTCAACATGTTTTGTTGAAAATTCATCTTTTTGGATAGAAAATGTATCCCTCTGGATTAAAAATTTATCTTTTTTGGTAAAAAAAGTTCTTCGTTGAAAATTCACCGTTCTTGGTTGAAAATTTAACTGTCTTCTAAAAGATTCGTCTTTTTAGGTTGAAGTTTTTTGTTTGGTTTTTTTTTTTTCTGTTTGAAAATTCGACCATTTGATGGAAAATTCATCATTGTAGGTTGAAAATTCAACTATTTGGTTGAAAATGCAATATATTTTGGCTTGATTGAATTCAATATAGTACCTATACATTAATTTTATTTAAAAGAACTATTCCCCCATTTATTCCCCTATTTTTGTGAAAAATCAACCTATTTCCTCCGTTTTGAGAACATTTTGGACTGTTAAGTCTGTTTTATTTCAGGCGTTTATCAAATGTAATCGAAGAAGAAATTTCTACTTAAAAGGGGGGTGGGTGTTCGTATTTTTTATGACATCCTGGGGGTCCAAGCTTTGTGTGATGATATATGAAAAAGAAGGGGAGTGGTGAAACAAGTGTTCAAAATAGCGTGACTTAGTTTTTGAACGGCCCCATTTGATTGTATAGAATATATTTTTATTTTTTTTTTAATTTTGTATAAATACTCATCTAAATTATAATTTGACAATTTGCAAATATGAAGGTGGAATAGTTCTTGAGGTAAGAGAAACGTAAAGTAGGCTGCATCCAGTAAGACAGACCTTGGCCGTATTTCGCGGATGAGATGGAAGAGCAAGAACGATGCTGCGACATATAAAAGATATTCTTGGGAAAGTAGAATTTCGCATGTGATTTCATAAATGATGTCACAGACCGAAACGATAAACACCATTGGAAAATATACGACTGCAGTCTTATTTGTGGAAAAAGAAAAGAAAAAGGAAATTTTATTTATAAATTTCTTTCATCGTGTGCAAGGGATTAATTATTTTCTTCCAGAATTAGCCTAGAATGTTCTCTTTTCCAAAATTGTTTCCACATAAAACCGAGAGTAAAAATAAAAAATAAATCAGATTTATTCATCAGAATTCTAAATTTACTGAGATCATCTTCAAAAACTGCATATTTTTTTCTATTCTATAGATGCATCTTGAAAAAATACTACCGGCAAGCGGCATAATTATGGATTACGACTAACACAACAACGTTGATCCATGTTTACTCCGACATGATCCGTAATTACCCCAGTTGCCGGTATACATATTGTAATCCTACTACCATTGACAAATCACTAGAAGAAATAAATAAGATGAATACAAATGGGGTGATAGAACCAAATTCTGATGATTTTTTATTTTTATTTCTCTATTTTATGTTCTCTTTTTCCAACTAGGGGTTACTAGCACCTTTAATATAGTATGCAAAAGATCAAAATGAAAATCAGTGGGAGAAGTTGTCTCGTGTGAGGTAGCAGCAAGACTTGGATCTGGCAAGCCGAGTACTTTTCTAAATATACCAGCCCCTCATCACTGAATCTATCTTTACGTATTAGAATCTATACCGTTCTAAAGATTTTTCGTTTCTCTACTTTATTGTCGCGGATCACTGGAATCGAAGAAAAATCCGGAAATATAAAAATGGCCAATTCTGAAAAATCTCATTGACAAAGTATGATCTCTTCAAATAATATATATGTTCTACTACACAAATGTTGATATACCTTTTAACTATTATGCATAGCCTTTCGATTTTCTTTTTACAAAATGCTTTTTGCGATATATTGTTATATCTTATAAACAAATGGAAAAACGGTCCAGAATTTATTTTCTTTCTTCTGCGTCAATCTGCTGCTTTTAGTTTGCTGCAATTTTGATCAAGAAAAAGTCACACCTACCTAAATACTTCAACCAAAGTTTCTCGTGCTATGCTTAAAATATTTCAGTTCATGTTTTTTTAGCCCGACGTAAAAGAAATTGTGATCTTTTGCTCATATTTTATTGGATGGTGACTCTTGGTTTTTTAAATATCTTCAGAAGCAATGCGTTACGTGCTGTTGGTCACCCACACTATCTGTACGTGCACATGATATTGTTTCTATTTTAAGCAAGAAGTCATTGATAAAATTTACTCTATGACACATTTATTGTTCCACTTTATTGTGCAACATTTTATCATCTTTAAATTTAATATCCTTACAGATTGGATAGCCCAAAATGATTACAAAACAGGGGAAATGGGTTGATTTTTCACGAAAATAGGGGAATAAAAGGCGAATCAAATTTTTTAATTAAAATTATTATAGGTAAAATATTGAATTCGATACGAAAAGCTTTCAATCCCTAAGATTTCAAGTCAAAATATATCTAATTTTCTAAAAAATAGTATAGTTTTCAGCCAAAAATGTTTTTCTACCAACAGAGACGTATTTTCAACAAAATATTTGAATTTTCAACCTACAAATATTTTTATTTTAGAGCAAAAATAGTTTAATTCAACCAAGAAAGACGATTTTTCAACAAAATACATCAACTTTTACCCAAAAGTAATCGAATTTTCAACCAAAAAATATACATTCTCAACGAAAAATATAATAGTCGATACTTCAAGTAAAAAAAGATTCTAAACTATGAATAAAAAATCATTGAATTCAACCAAACAGGACGATTTTCAACAAAATAGTTGAATCCTCCACCAAAACAGATTACTTTTCGACCAAAAAAATATTCAACAAAATAATTAAATTTTCAACCAAAGAGATGAATCTTCAACAACAACAAAATGAACTTTCAACAAATTAGTTCAAATAAAAGGGATTTTAATTTTAAATAAAAAACTGTTTAATTTAACCAAGAAAAACGATTTTTCAACAAAATACAGCAACCTTTCACCAATTATTCAAACTTTTAACAAAATAAGTGAATTAAAAAATATATAATAGTTGACATTTCAACTAAAAGAAATTGTAATTTTGAATAAAAATGTTCAATTCAACCAAGAAAGACGATTCTCCAACAAAATACATCAACCTTTAACCCAGAAGTTGAATTTTCAACACAAAAAGATTTTAATTTAAAACCCAAAACAGTTGAATTCAACAAAAGGGACGAATTTTCAGTTTAAAAAATTAATTTACAACCCTAAAAATATCTTCTACCAAAATAAATGAATTTTCAACTAAAAATAATGAATTCGCAACCAAATAGTTGAAATTTTAAGAAAAAGAGACGAATTTTCAACAACATAGTTGACTTTTGAAGCCAAAAGATAAATATTTCACAACCAAAAAAAAATTAATTTTCTACTGAAAGATGAATTTTCAATCGAAAAGGATAAATCATGTATCCAAAAAGGCGAATTTTCATCAAAAGAATTGAATTTTCGATTAAAAATTACGACTTTTTAAGAAAACAGTGGAATTTTCAACAAAATAATTGAATATTCAACTAAATTTCAGCATTTTCAACTAAAACAGATGAATTCTGAACAAACAATATAATAGTAGACTTGTCAACCAAAAAAGAAGACTAAGAGTATAGTAAAATTTGAAAATATAAATAAAATAAATTTTCAACCAAGATAGATGACTTTTCTACCAAAAAAGATAAATTTGCAATCCAAAAAGATGAATTTTCCATCCAACACAGTTGAATTTTCGACAAAAATGATTTTCTTATCGAATTCATTAATTTGTTTCGCAATTAAACGAAAGAACAAAAAAAGGGGGAAGAATGGAAGTTTCTTGAGGGCAGGGAAGAAGAGGAATTCTTCCAAAAATGGGAAAAAGAGGAATAAAGGAAAGAGTCTGAAGTCTGCCCTTACTTTAAAATTATTTGAATTAGGTTCACTAAATTGATTCTTTATTTAAAACAGAATTTCATTTTTTTAAAGAAAGATTTGGAATAGAAAAATGTGACTCAAACAAAATTGGCAACTTTCATATTTTTAAAATAGTTAGAGGTTGAGGTATCCCTTCCGCCTAATAAATCATCACTTTAGTTATGAAAATGATTAATGAAAGTAGGTTGAGTGACGGTTCTGAGTGTGTCCCTAAATACCCTAAAACTGTTTATACTGTTCTAAATCCATGATTAATATTGTGATCTATAATACTTATCTTTTTTCTAGGAAGCCAATATTTTGACTAATGCTACAAATTCTTATATTCGGCGGCTTTATAATTAGAAAAATAAACATATTGTGCTGAAACTTTTGGGAAATGGTTTAAAATATATAAGGGCACGTCTGTCTGGCCCACTTTAGTTTTTATTTTCTTAAAAACTGCATTTTTAAGAATTCGATTTGAACCATACTATTTTAACTAAAGCTCTGTTCTCAGTTGCATTCCAAGTTAAAAATGAATAAATTTGCACTATATAAACAAAATAAAGTAATTAAACAAGTGAGCGACCAGGGTGACTGAAAAACTCAATTTTCCAAATTCCCTGATTTTTGCCTGACCAATTTTTTTCCCCTGACCATTAATGTTCAAAGACCAGCATTTTTATCTTGTAACATTATCAACATGAAATCTTTTATAAACGGAACAAAATAATTTCAGATTAAAATTTTGAAATTTATTTATTTTAAACAAAAAAGATTACTTTTCCACGATAAAAGAAGAATTTTCAACCACATGGTCGAATTTTCAAACAAACAAGAATAAACTTCAACCAAAAACAGTTGCATTTTCAAATAATTGAATTTTTTAGAAGACAGCTGAATTTTCATCATAAAAGATTAATTTTCAACCCAAGAGGACGAATTCTCTGTCCAAATAGACGAATGTTCAACAAAAATGTTAAATGTTCAACCAAAAAATCTTACTTTTTACAAAAATACTTGAATGTAATAAAATAAAGAAATTTTCAATCAAACAGTTGATTTTTCATCAAAATAGTTTCATTTGTTACGTACTCGAATTTTCTACTCAAAAAGATTAATTTTCAACCAAACAGTCGTATTTTCAATCAAAAAAGATTAAACTTCAACAAAATAATTAAATTTTCAACAAAATAGTTGCATTTTCAATTCACGGAAATGAATTCTGAACAAAAATTTAATAGTTGCATTTTTAACACAAAAAAAAGAAGAAACCCCTACGAAAAGAGATGAATTTTTAAAGCAAAAAGACGAATTTTCTAACAAGAGTTTTTCAACCAAATTTTCTACCAAATAGATAAATTTTTAACAAAATATATTAACTTTCAAATAAAAAAAGATAAATTTTCAATCGAAAATTAAAAAGTTAAATTTTCCTTAGGGAAAATTAATTTTCAACAAAAAAACTAATTTTTCAACAAAATAGTCAAATTTTCAACAAAAGAGATGAATTTTCCAACCAAGAATTCTTTTTTAAGCAAATTAGTTCAACCTTCAACCAAGTATTTGAATTTTTACCTAAAAAAGAGAAATTTTGAACCAAAAATCGAATAGTTAAATGTTTCACCAAAAAATAGATTTTAATTTTAAATAAAAAAACAGTTGGATCCAACCAAAAACTACTTTTCAACAAAGTTTTTTCATTCTCAACCAAATAATAAAATTTTTAACTAAAATATAATCGTCAGGAGGAAGCAACTGCAAAAAAATAGAAAAAAAGGCAAATTAGCTACTAGCATGAATATTATATCAGGGTGGCCGCAAAACTTTTAGAATTCAAAGACTAGATTTTTAATCATATCACATTTTTAATATAGAATCTATTATAAATGGAATAAAACAATTTCAAATAAAAATGGTTAATTTTTAAATTCACTATCTTGTACAGTAATTTAACATGCTTCTTATAGAAGTTCCTTGACTTTTGCAAGATTTTTTTCAAAATTCTTCACCTTTCACTGATTTCCAGTGTTTCCCTGATCTACAGAAATTGATAACTTCTCCCATACACTTGTCGAGCCTTATTTTTTATTTACTTTTTTAAATAAACAAATTTTAATGACAATTATAAACAAATTATTTGTTGAAAGTGTGCTTTCTACAATTTTCAATATTTTTGCGTTTTTGGAAGTGATATTGCAAGAAATTTGGTTGAAAACAATTTTATTAACAAATTTAATAAAAATATGCATTATTCGGGCATTTGTCAACGGAACAATTAGTTGTTTTTTTTTAATTTCAGCCCTTTTAATTGAGAATTTCATGATAATTTCAGTAACATTTATAATAAGTTGATAAATTGTATGATTTTTTTCAAACAAATTTAATTAAAAAAATGCATTATTCGGACATTTATCGACGAAAAAATTAGTTTTTTCAATCTCAGCCCTTTTAATTGGGAACTTTATGATGATTTCAGCAAAAGTAATATTTATTTGATAAATTATATGATTTTTTAAACAAATTAATAAACAAATGCATTATTTGGGCATTTGTCGACAATAAAATTAGTTTTTGTCAATGCCAGTCCTTATAATCAAAAATTAAATAATAATTTCAGTAACATTTATGATTAGTTAATAAATTGTATGACTTCTTTAAACAAATTTTATGAACAAATGCATTATTTGGGCATTTCTGGAACAAAAAAAAATCGTTTACTACAATGTCAGAAATGTAGCAGAGAGACTGATAATACAGATCTTTGGCGCGAAATGTTGATTTCCACTGGCCCAAAAATAGTGTATCATAGACAAAACTGGAAGAAAAAGGTAATTCTACTCAAACCTGAATCTGCAGCCTTATCAAAACAATGAAATTAATAAGTGACCAAAACTGAAAGGACTGACATTGGAAAAAATGAATGTTTCTGTCGACAAATGCACGAATAATGCATTTATTTACTAATTTTTTAAAAAATAATAACGAGAATCACCTTAGGAGAAATTTCCTCTATTATAATATTGTTTGTATTTAGATTTCTTGCAATATAAATTAAACTATCTGTGAATTCGATCTCATTTGATGAGCACTTTGCTATCATTTTAATTAATTAGAAAATATGTTTGCTTCCTCGTAGTGGAAGTTAAAATAACAAAATAGAAATAGGTCGATACAAACGTCTTGAACCAAGGAGTCTTTTCTATTCTTGTATGAACTTCAAATGATGTAATTAAAAAAGTTTTTCTGTTTAAAACAGACGTTTAAAATTATATGTTTATTATATTATATGTCCATAACTTCCGTACTCTACAGGAAAATGTAATAATATTATAGGCCAATCGATTTGTCTCGGATCAAGGAATCTATTCCGTTCTTACATCAATTTTGAATTATGTTACGAAAAATGTTTAGCTACAAAAACCCGTTTTTTCAAATGTTATAAATGACCATAACTTCCTTACTTTTCAATAAATTGAATTCATATCATAGGTCAATCGATTCGTCTTGAATCAACAAATCTTTTTTGTTCTTTCGTCAACTTTAAATTATCTGAATGAGAAAATTTTTACTATAAAAATCGATTTTTCAAATAATACAAATGACCATAACTCCCTTACTCTTTAATACAATGTGTCAATAATATAGGTCAATCAATTCGTCTCAAGGTAAAGAATCTTTTATATTATGTATCAACTTTGTATTATGTAAATGATAAAAGTTTTACTATAAAAAACTTAGGCCCTCCAAATTTCATAAATTTATCTGCAACCGTCTTCAAGTTATCGTGTTCACAAAAAAATGTGACGTTACATACATATACACAAACATATATTCAGACACACATACATCCGGTCAATTGCTTAGAACACTGTATTAGACATTTTTAAGTTGAGGAGAGTTTAATTAAATGAATTTAAAACTTTTCGAAATTGTTACCATTACGAAAATTATAGAAGACACACTTTCATCAAATAGTTTTTTTATAAAAAATGTAGTCTTTACTATATCATGGCAAAACATTTTCAACTAATATTACTCTATGAAACGTGGGCGATTGCTACAATTTTCCTATTATTTACGAGCACTGGGAACGTCAAATAGAACAAATTGCTATTTTTTTGTCATATTTGTTTATTTATTTTTTTTAATTAAATAAAAATCGGGCTCGGCTGCGAAATTTTATCAACCTTTTTCAAGTCGTCTGTACGCTATTTTGAACCAAAAAAGTAATTTTTCCCCACTGCGCTACGGCCACCCTGCAGACTGCCACATGCCCTTAATGCTGTAATTTGACATTGCAAGTTGCAAAATGTTAAAAAATTTGAAATCTTGCGTTCGAGAAAAACAGAACGATTTATTTTGCTTTTGCACTTTTTTTGCGAGTCACAGTCTGAAGCTACCAAGGGTGGAAAGCAAACGGCATAAACAAGCGTGCGACCCGTATTTCAGCGAAGGTAGGCCGCACATTTGTTCGTTTATCACATTTTGCCGGAGCTGCCCGAGTGGGCGAATGGCTCGAGTATATGGAACAGCGAATCTAAATTTAAATGTTGGGTCGTTCTGGAAATAGATGTTATGAGTGCGAGGACAGGATAAGACACCGGCCTATTATGTTGCCCCGGCGAGAGTCTTGCTCGAAAAGAGTGTCGAAGATTCCAGCCTGGTAATGTGCCGAGACGAAATGCAACCATATGTTAATGCGAGAAATGAGAAAAGCGCATGAAATTTCAATTCAAACGTATTCATTTCAAAACTTAACTTCCGGGCAATAGAAAAAAATTAGAGTGTGTTCAAAATCACAGCGGTTCAGTAGTTCAATTTTTGGATAAAGGGGGATTCAAAAAGTTTATTAATTAAAGATTAAAAAATTTATTGATGAAAACACTTTACATCATATTGGTATCTCGTGAATATTGAACTCAGGGTAGCAGAAAATATTCATTTTCAAAATTCTCTGACTTTTTCCTCACCAGTTTTTCATTTTGTCCTGACCATTAATATTCAAATACCAGCATTTTAATCTTGTAACATTCATAACATAGAATCTTTTATAAATGGTATAGAACAATTATTTTATATTCAAATTTACAGATTTTAAATTTATTTATTTCAGCCAAAAAAGATGGCTTTTCTACAATAAAAGATGAATTTTTAATCCAAAAGGACGAATTTTCAAACAAAATAGTTGAATTCTCGACTAAAAAAGATGACTTTTAACAAAATAGTGAAACTAAAAAAAAAGGTAAAAATTTTTATTACAAAAATTGAATTTTCAACCAAATTGTTGAACTTTCAACCTAAAAACATGAATTTTCAATCAAATGGTTAAATTTTCACACAAAAAAGATTGAACTTCAACCAAAAGCTATTTTCAACCAAATAAACTAATTTTTTAGAAGACAATTGAATTTTCAACAAAAATAGATAAGTTTTTAATCCAAAAGGAAGAATTTTCTGTCCAAATAGACGAATGCTTAATAAAATAGTTAAATTTTTGATTAAAAAAAGATTACTTTTTAACAAAATACTTGAATTTTCAACAAATTAAATATATTTTTAACAGAATAGTTTTAAAATTATTAAAAATGAATCAAAATTCCTATTTATGTTCCACTTGAATTCGAAATAAATTATTAAAAGAACCAAATAAGAAAATCCACCTATGTTTTTTTGAAAAGTTTATTATTATATTTTTGGTTGAAACACTTTTTTGGTTAACAATTTTATTATTCGGTTGAAAATTTAAATTATTTGTTAAGAATTCAACAATTTTGTTAAAAGATCATCCTTTTTGGTTTAAAATTCAATTATTTTTGTAAAGAATTAACTTTATTTTTGAAAATTCAACAATTTCATTTATATGTTTTTTTGTTTGACTGGAATATCTTTTTAGGTTGAAAATTAAACTATTTAGTCAAAAGTTCAACTAATTTGTAAAAAATTCCTTTTTTTTTGAAGATGCATCACATCAAATAAAAATTCACCCCTTTGGTTGAAAATGTACCACTTTTGTTGAAAATTCGTCTTTTTGGCTTAAAAATTCAACCATTTTGGTAGAACATTCAAATATGTCGCTCAAAGTGAACTTGTTTTCTGAAAATTCCTAATTTTAAGTTGACAATTCACTTGTATGTACATAAAAATTTCCTTTATTTTTTTCGCTTGAAAATTCAACAATTTGGTTGATATTTTTTGTCTATCTTCACTGAAATGTCTGTTTTAGTATAAAAATTTATCTTTTGGTAGAAATTTCATCTTTTTGATTCCTCATAGAGGAAGCTTTGTAATGGTAACATTTTCCAAAAATTTAAAATTCATTCAATTAAATTTTCCTCAATTTAAAAATGTCTAATACAATGTTCTAAGCAATTGTCCGGATGTGTGCATGTGTGGATGTGTATGTGTTTGTGAATGTCACACTTTTTTGTGAACACGATAACTTGAAAACGGTTGCAGATAAATTGATAAAATTTGGAGGGCTTATTTTCACTACTAATATCTTAAAACTGAACGAAGGATTTCTAAAAATATTTATTGCCTTTTTTTTAACACTGAATAATCTTTTAAAAATCGGTTTTTTATAGTAAAACTTTTTTCATTGGCATAATTCAAAGTTGATGCAAGAATATAAAAAATTCTTTGGTTCAAGACGAATTGATTGACTTGTAACATTAATACATTTTATTAAAGAGTAAGGAAGTTATCGTTATTTATATTATATTTAAAATCGAATTTTATATTAAAAATGTTTTCATGCTAATAATTTAAAGTTGAGGCGAGAATAGAAAAGATGTGTTGATTCGAGACGAATTGATTGACCTATAATGTTGATACATGTTATTGAAGAGTAAGAAAGCTATGGTAATGAATAATATTTTAAAATACGGCTTTTTATAGTAAAACTTTTTTCTTTAACATAATTCAAAGTTGATGCAAGAAAGAAAGAAATTCATTGACTCGAGACGAATCGATTGATCTATAATATTATTACAATTTATTGAAGATAAAAGAAGTATATTGGAGACATCTGTTTCAAAAAGAAAAACTTTTTTCATCGACATAATTAAAAGTTGACGCATGAATAGAAAAGACTTTTTGTTCATAAATTTTCGAATAGAATAATTCTGACAATTTTTGTAAAGAAATCATAAAGCTGGGAAAGGGATAGGGTGCGACAGAACTCTTCCTTTCCCTTTTCCAGCTCGAAAAATTATAATTTCGAATACAAAATTTGATTTGTCTCATTTTTCTTTGTATTTAAAAAATTTTTTGTATTATTTTGTATTTTTTGTAAATTTCGATTTTTAAATTGATCGAAATGAAGACTGGTTTGTCTATTATTGGAAAAAAATAACTAGTGCTTCCTCTATGAAGAAGCAAATACATTTGCTAACGGGAAGCAAAGTGCTCGTGAAATGAGCATCATATAATTATAAATACAAACAAATTGGAAACACTCGAGATCGAATGCACAGCTAGTTTCATTAAAAATTCAACTGCTTAAATAAAAGCTTATCGTTTTCGGTTAATGCCCGTGCAGAAATTTCAGAGTGGCCCTGTTCGGGGCCAGATCTGGCCCCAATCGGGTATCCCAGTTAGGGCCAGACTCGAAATGAAACGCCTAATCCGATCAGGGCCTGACTGGGGTATCCATAAGGAAGGCCCGATCTGGCCCTGAGCAGGCCCCTTTTAATTTTTATTTATAAAAATATTATTGAAATATAATTTATTTAATAAAAAGTAAACAATTAATTAAGAATATTAAACATTATATAAATATTTTGAAAAATATTCTGTATCTTGTGGTCAGATTCATGTATTTTGTTGAAAATTCATCTTTTTTGATAGAACTTTAATCTTCTTGGTCGAAAATTGATCCTTTTTTTCAGTTGAAACTTTATCATGTATATTTTATGAAATAAAAATTCGACTATTTGGTAGAAAATTCATATTTTTCGTTAAAAAGTCGTCTTTCTGGGGATAAAATTATTCTTGTTGGTTCAAAGATCAACTTTTTGGTTGATAATTCAACTATCTTGTTAAAAATTCATATATTTGGTTAAAAGTCGTTTTTCTGGGTAGAAAATTATTCTTGTTTGTTGAAAGTTCAACTTTTTCGTTGATAATTCAACCAGCCTATTGAGAATTTATCTTTTTGATTGAAAATGATCTTTTTTGTTCAAATTTTTTTTTTAAAGTCACTGTTTTCTAAAATATTACACTTTTTAGCCTGAAAACTTTTCTCTCTTGTTGGAAATGCAGCATTTATGGTAGAAAAGTTATCTTTTTTGGTTGTAAATGAACTTTTTTTATAAAAAATCAACTGCTTTCTAGAAAATTTGTTGTTATTCTTTAAAATTCTAATATTTCATTGAACTTTAATCTTTTTGGTTTGAAAATTCGACGTGGAGCAAAGAATAAAAAAATGAGGTTATATGTAATGCCAAAAAGTTACAGCATTAAGTCTATACGTATATCTTTATAGCATACTAAAAAGAAGAGTGGGATTTTTTTGTACAATTGGTCCCAATTCTGGATCCCAATTCTATATCTATTTTACAATTTCACGCAAAGACGAACAATAAATGATCTTCAAGATGTCGACACTTTCTCGAAGTTCACTGTCGGAAATCTTAGAGAGCTGGATAATTCTAGTGAATGATTCTAGTTTGATATGAACACCTCACCCCGGTCTAAAAACTTTGCGTAAATAATTAACGAGGTGAATATAGAACTATTTGAAGCGATTTATCCACATGACTTTACCGGTCTATCTGTTTACTGTTCGTCACTTTTACAAAGTAGTCTTCCTTCCGTCCGTTCGTTGCCAAATAATCGAACGGAAGACTAATCGAATACATTCGAGATTATCGCGGCAAATTCAAATCTAAATAAGTATAAACTCGAAACAGATTAAAAAAATACCTGCAATAATTAATACTAACTTGATAATTGTATATTTATTAACTAATTTAATGGGTCCGTAAACATACATTTTTAGACATTTTGTTCAAATGAATTTAAGCATTTTTTAGGTTTTTCTGCTTTCTTATATTCTTTGCATATCAGAAGTTAAATTTAACTAATTAACTTTTGATTAGTCACTGAACTGAAAATTAGTTGAATATTCACTAATTAAGACAGGGAGTAATTTTAAATTTGATTAATTCTAATTTTTAAACTAATTCTGATTTGCAGAGGGTAGCCCGATGTGGCCCCGACCAGGACCACAACAGTAGCCATGATCAGGGCCGCACTGAGCTAACCCGATCGGGACCACGTCGGGAATCAGGATCAAAATGGACAATTTCTCCACGGGTAATTCTATTTCTTGTTTAAAAATCTAAATATTTAGTTGAAATTTCAAAAATTTGGTTAAAAACTCATACTTTTCGGTTGAAAATTGAAATGTTTTGTTTAAAATTCATATTTTCGTTTTGAAGATTCAACTGTTTTGTAGAAAATTTGTTTTTTTTTTTGCCTTGAAAAATCGATTACTCTGTTGAAAAGTCGTCTTTTTTGGATGCATTCCACTATTTTTGATTTAAAATAAGAATATTTTTTGTTTCAAATTTCAACTATTACCGTTTTCGTTGAGAATTCATGTTTTTGCTCGAAAATGCAACTACTTGCTTCAAAGTTGAACTGATTTGTTGAAAATTAATTTTTTGTTAAGATTCATCATTTTAGTTCGAAATATAGTTCTTTACTTGAAAATTTAACTATTTATTTAAAAAATCATTCATTTTGTTGAAATGCAGTATTTTTACTTGAAATATTAAGAATTTGAAGCGTTTTACTTTGAGTTTGATATTACTACCTACATTAATTTTATTCATAAGAATATACTCCCCTATTTTCCTGAAAAGTCTCCTTTAAAAGCGTCTTGTTTTCTAATGTCTTCTCTTTCTGTTTATGATTCTTACAAAATGAATCGAAACGTTTTAAAAAAAGGGGGAAACTTGAGTTCAAACTCTCGATTTTTGGTGTTCTAGGTGATTTTTTAAATTTTAGTGAGCAGGGTGAAAAAAAGGGAAAAGGGGGATTAGGTCAAAAAGGGGAATGACTGAGATCCCTGAAATGCTTCAAAAGAAATCTTGATGGAGGAATCACCCTGTATCGTGAATCTAAAAAATAAATTGAAAAAATCAACTCTTTTCAGACGTAACCTATCTTTTTATACTTATCATTTGTCTACAGTTACTTTGTTGGAAAAGTAGTATCATACATTTTCTGGTTCACTTGATTTCGCTGACGAAATATGCGAAATTTAAAGAGCGGATGTGGGCAATCGAAAGATTTTGACGCGGACCAGATTGAGATGCGAATTCGTATCATTTCCTCGATCTTACGAACTGCGGTGGTAATTTTGCACTTAAAATGTTTACCCCACTTTCCGAGAGCCCTGATCGTCCAAATATTTAGTAACTGAACATTTCTTCGAACCTCGACATGCATATGTGCGAAACTGCAGAATAAGCTATTCAGCTCTTGAAATGAGAACGAGCTTTCAGACATTTATAAAAGCTTTTCAGCCACTGCCTCTACTAAATTCTCTTTACGAGAGTTTCTACACTTGTCAACAATTTTTATTTTGAAATATATTTTAAGATATTTTGCACACTTGAATTCAAGTGGTAAGGTTTAATTTTGGACCAGGGTGGCCACTGAAGCTTCAAAAAAAATCCAGGCTATTTCCTGGTTTTCTTGGTTCACTTTTAAGAGCTTATGATAATAATTACTCAACACTTTTGGTTTATTATACTTATTTTGAAAAGAATTAAATATTTCAGAAATCTAAGTTAAAATATATAATGTAAATTATTGTAGAAGTGATTTCAAATTGCATAGCCCAAAATGCTCTTAAAACAGGGGAATAAGATTAATGGATGTACCATATTCCTAAGATTTCAAGTCGAAATAGATTGCTTTTTCAATAAAATAGTGGAAATTTCGACAAAATAGTTGCATTTATGATCAAATAGTTGAATTTTCAAGCAAAAGGGACGCATTTTCGACAGAAAACTTGAAATTTTAACGAAATAGTTGTATTTACAACCTACGAAGATGCTTCAATCAAATGATGTCTTTTTGAAGATTTTTGAATTTTCAACCAAAAAAGATTACTTTTCTACTGAAACATGAATTTTCCATCCAAAAAGACAAATGTTTAACAAAGAGTTAAATTTTCTTCCAAAAAAGATTCAAGAAAATAGTTGAAATTTCAACAAAATAATTAATCTTTCAACCAAATAGTAGAATTTTTAACTGAAAGAGATGAATGCTGGACCAAAAATATAATAGGACACATGTCATTTAAAAAGAATTAACTTTCAACGAAAAAATATGGCTTTAAAAAAATAGTTGAATTTTCAAAAAAATAATTAAATGTTGAAACAAAGATCGTAGTTTAGGGGATATTCATGTTTATGCGATCCAGGATCTAAAATATAGATTTTCGATTTTTGATAGGAAATCATACTTCATTCTGTGCTCTTTTTGGTAAGATTATACCTTTATGTCCTCGAAATGATCGGAAGTGAGTGAATTTTATATTTGGCAAGAAGATATCAACTGCAAAAGTAAAAACAAATCTAAAAAGTTTATATTTTTCAAAAAAATTCACGGCTATTTCCCGTCTTTAAACCCGGTGCTGAAAATCCCAGTTTTCCCGATTAGTTACCACTCACCGAAAAATGATTTTTTTAGTGAAAAACAATCTCTCTTCATCAGTGGAAAAAATAGTGTTCATCCAGACTTTAATTTCTTGCGAAACATTGTATGTCTTACTAAAATTGACTTATTCTACTGACAGCGAGGAACATTTCCTCTTCCTCAGTAGAAAATGATGTTTTGATGCGACATTATGTAATCTCGATTGTCTCCAAAAATGATACAAAATTACTTAATCTATAACTGTCAATTAGAAATACATCCTCTTTGTCAGTAGGAAATAGTGTTTTGGTAAAACATAATATAATCTTTTATTCATCAGTATACATTATGTTTTCGTAAGACATAGTATAATCTTCTCTTCATCAATAGAAAATGATGTTTTGGTAGGATATAATATAATTTTTCTTATTCAGTAGAAAATGACGTGTTGGTAAGACATACTATCGTCTGATCTACTTCAATACCAAATGATGTTTTGGCAAGACATACTATCATCTTTTCTTCAGCAGTAGAAAATGATGTTTTCGTAAGACGCAATATAATTTTTCTTATTCAGTAGAAATTGACGTTTTGGTAAGACATACTATAATCTTGTCTTCCTTAATAAAAATTATGTTTTGGTAAAACATACTATCATCTTCTATCATTTAGTAGAAAATGATGTGTTGGTGAGACATACTATCATCTTCTATTATTTAGTAGAAAACTATGTTTTAGTAATACATACTATTATCTTCTCTTCATCAATATAAAATGATTATTTGGTAAGACATACTATCATCTTCTATTCTTTAGTAGAAAATGATGTTTTGGCAAGACATAATATCATCTTCTATCATTTAGTAGAAAATGATGTTTTGGTGAGACATACTATCATCTTCTATTCTTTAGTAGAAAATTATGTTTTAGTAAGACATACTATCATCTTCTCTTCATCAATAGCAAATGATGTTTTGGTAAGACATAATGTAATCTTCTCTTCGTCAGTAGAAAATTATATTTTGATAAGACATATAATATAATTTTTAATGCAATGTTAATAAATACTTCATTGAAATTAATATAAATTATACCAATATGAAAACATATAAAATTTGTTTCTTTTTCGCCAAACTTTCTTTTTTTAGGCTTCTTAAAATTTTTTTTTTCAAAATTATGAGATTGTAATAAATCACAGTTTATTTTAGCAAAAGAAAGATTCCCTACGTCTTCAACACATCGAATTTTAAAAAATAAACTTTTTAGTGGCCAACATCATTCAAAGAAAATATGTCATCAATTATTTTGTAGAAATAGTTTAAGATTCAATATTTTTCCAAGGCCTGTCCTTTCGTCTTTATAATACCTTACTTCAGCAGGAATTATTGTTTTATTAATTAAATAAATTATCTACTTAATTATATACCAGAACGTTTAGTTCATCTGAATTTTTGGGGAGAATTTTTTTCACGATAATAAATTTGTTTTTAAATCAAATTCACTTAAAATTATTTTTCTATAAAAATGCTGGCTGATTCATAAGGAAAGTTTATGTTGAAAAACAGGCAGGCAGCTTTTTCATCCTTCAGAATCGTTACTCACTGAAATACAATATTTACAAGGAAAATATGCTTGCCATATGTTTCCGAATTTGATGAGGAACATTTTTTTAGAATTTACGAGAATCAAATTTTTGTTGAATGTATGCTCAGGAATAAATCAACGTATCCAGCTGACAAGTTTTTCTCTGAGATTTTTTCTAATCCAAGATTCCTGTTACCGACATGGTACCGACATCGAGAATCTTTTATGGGCCGAGGCCGTGCTAAATTTAAAAGTTCTAGAATGATGTATAAGCTTATTGTTATTGATGCAATTTAAATACTGTGACTATCATATTTGTCTTCTAATCCAAGATTCCTGTTCCCGAAATAGTACCGACATCGAAAATCTTTTATGGTTCATGTTCGTGCTAAATTCAAAAGTTCCAGAATCGTGTAGAAGCTTAGTATAATTTATGCAATTTAAATACTATGGCAATTATCGTTGTCTTCTAATCCAAGATTCCTCTTACCGACATTGTACCAACATTTTTAGAAAATGAAAGTCAACCAAATTTTAAAAAGATTTGTGAGAGCCGACTTTTTAATTTTTTTTCAACATTAATTTTGTATTTAACATCAAAGTTGACATTTTTTTAAAAGATACCATTTTTTTGGAACTAATTATATTTATGCAAAAGATCATGAAATCAGTAAAGAGACTCCTTACAAATAATATCCAACAGGTAACAACTTTTTTTTTATGTTTACAAATTAATGAGTGAAAGTGCTGAGATCAGGATTAAAAATAATTGCAGACTTGATTTTAAAAATTTTTCCAGGATATACGTGAAAACAATACTTAGTTACTATTTTTGAAAATCCAAAGTAATTGTTAATGTTATAAGCAAATTTAATTTAAAAAAATCCATATATTAGCCATTTCGTGCTCTAAAGACTTTCTTCCTTTAACGAAATTGATGAAAAGTTTGTCTGAAATAAATAAAATGTATGATTTGTTAAAACCTGACAACAATTGTTAATTGTTTGAAAAAATTGGACAAACAAATAAATATTTTCGTCAATTTTCAACCGACAGATTTTTTCCAACTGAATCAATTTTACATTACTTGGGAGAATCCTTCCCTTATGTTACTTTACCAACCAATAATAATTGTTTAAAAAGAATTTTTTAAACAAATTCACAACTTTGCCACTTTTCAACAACGAAGTATCTCGTCCTCCCAAAATTCGGGATGAGTGGTCAAAAATTTTTCATAAGGTTGGCTAGTCGTCCCGAATTTTCGGGACAACTAGTTTTCGGGACGACTAGTCTACCCCCTTCGCCAACTCCTCCAATTTTTTGGGACCACTAAACGCCTTTCAACAAATGGATCTATTTGTTTTTAAGAAATCCACTGCCAATGAGTCAGAAAGGACAATTTATTAGAAGACTTTGACAGGTGACAGAATTTGTTATTTAATTAAATACGTTTTATAAAAAAAATAGAGATTTTCGTCCGTTTTCAACCCGCAGATTTAGTTTTTTCAACAGAATCAACTCTGAATAAATAAATAAGCAACAATTCTCTTTTTTTATAAAGAATTGTACTAAAAAAATGTGATGTATTTTTAAACAGTATGCAACCGTTCCTTTTAAACAATTTTAATTTTACTGTCTATGGTGGCTTTATCTGCAGTGTTTGTGCTTCTGTATGTAGCGGTTTTTCAATCTTTATTCTGTATTTGTATTTTTTTATGAAATTTATGTAAATAAATCAAAAATATTGTCGCCTGACAGTCTCCTAATCATTAAGGTCCTTTCTGAGTCATTGGTAGTCGATTTCGAAAAGAAAAGACGTCCATTTGTTGAGAAGTAGTCAAGTTATGAATTTCTGTATAAAATTGTTTATAAAATAAACCATTATCATTGGTTGATAAAGTATCATAAGCCAAAGATTTTACCACGTAAATTAGAATTGATTCTGTTGGAAAAAACGAAATCTGCCGCTTGAAAATGGACGAAAATCTGTATTTGTTTATCGAATTTATTGAAACAGAAAAGCGTGCATATTATTTATTGCCGACAAATATTTAATCGATTTTGTAACGAATTTGTAACTGAGCATTGTTTTTGCGTTTACCACCAACAAAACTTAGCTGTGAATTCGATCTCGAGTGTTTCCACTTTGTTTGTATTTATATGTAATTATATGGTGCTCATTTCACGAGCACTTTGCTTCCCGTTAGCAAATGTATTTGCTTCCTCATAGAGGAAGCATTAGTTATTTTTTTCAATAATAGACAATCCAAAGTCTTCATTTTGATCAATTTAATAATAGAAATGTACAAAAAATGCAAAACTACAAAATAATACAAACAATTTTTTTAACACAAAGACAAATCAGACCAATCAAATTTTGTATTCGAAATGATAATTTTTCGAGCTGGAAAAGGGATAAAACAAAGTTCTGTAGCACCCTATCCCTTTCCCAGCTTTATGATTTCTTTACGAAAATTGTCAGAATTACCCTATTTGAAAACTTAGGATCAAAAAGTCTTTTCTATTCATGCGTCAACTTTGAATTATGTCAATGAAAAAAGGTTTTTCTATTTGGAGCAGACGACTCAAATATTATAAATGAGCATAACTTCCTTAATCTTCAATAAAGTGTATTAATATTATAGATCAATCGATTTGCCTTGAATCAAGGAATCTTTTTCGTTCTTGCATCAATTTTTAATTATGTTAGTGAAAAAAGTTTTACTATAAAAAACCGATTTTCAAAATATGTAAATCACAATAACTTCCATACTCTTTAATAAAATGTAATTATATTATAGGTCAATCGATTCGTTTCGAACCAAGGAATCTTTTATATTCTTGCATCCACTTTAAATTATGTTAATGAAAAAAGTTTTAATATAAAAAACCGATTTTTCAAATATTATTAAGTGCTCAGAAAAAATGCAACAAATATTTTTAGAAATCCTTCTGTCAGTTTCAAGATATTATTGGGGAAAATAAGCCCTCCAAATTTCATCAATTTATCTGCGACCGTTTTCAAGTTATCGTGTTCACAAAAAAGCGTGACATCCACACACAAAAACACATCCGGACAATTGCTTAGAACATTGTATTAGACATTTTTAAATTGGGGAAGGTTCAATTAAATGAATTTAAATTTTTTGGAAAATGTTACCATTACAAAGCTTCCTCTACGAGGAAGCAAAATTGAAAAATAAAGTCTCCATGTATTTTTAATCTTGAAGTAGCACTCTCACTCACTAATTTGTTAATATAAAAATAAGGACATTTTTGTCAATGTTGTAACTTTTTGGATATATTTTTTAACAAGTGTTTTTACTCATTAAATAACAAATTAATACCAAAATTTAAAATTTTTGGAAAATGTTACCATTACAAAGCTTCCTCTACGAGGAAGCAAAATTGAAAAATAAAGTCTCCATGCATTTTTAATCTTGAAGTAGCACTATCACTCATTAATTTGTTAATATAAAAATAAGGACATTTTTGTCAATGTTGTAACTTGTTGGATATATTTTGTAACGAGTGTTTTTACTCATTAAATAACAACTTAATACCAAAATTTTAAACTTTTGGAAAATGTTACCATTACAAAGCTTCCTCTATGAGGAAGCAAAATTGAAAAATAAAGTCTCCATGTATTTTTAATCTTGAAGTAGCACTATCACTCATTAATTTGTTAATATAAAAATAAAGACATTTTTGTCAATGTTGTAACTTGTTAGATATATTTTGTAACGAGTGTTTTTACTGAATAAATAAAAAGGTAATAAAAAAATTTTTAAATCGGCTTTCACAAATCTCTTTAAAATTTAGCAAAATTTATTTATTACTTTAATTCTGAAATAGGATCTAAATTTTAAGCTCTATACTAATTTGTCGAGAAAAACTTTTTTGAGCCACTGTGCGACATCTAGAATCTTCTATGGTTCGAGTCCGTGCTAAATCCAAAAGTTCTAGAATAATGTGGAAGGTTATTAGTGATGTAATTTGAATATTCTGAAAGTCACCGTTTTCTCCTAATCTAAAATTCCTGTTACCGACATGATATCGTCATCGAGAATCTTTTATGGTTCGAGTCCGTGCTAAATTCAAAGCTTCTAGAATGATTTGGAAGATCATTAGGGCTCATTCTCAAAATATGTGATATATATTGCAGTGATTTCGACCCCTTACCCTGCGTGATAGGTTTTACATTATTTTTAACATAGAGAATGATAGTTTGCAGCCCCCCTCCCCCCTGAACATATCACGTATTTTGTGAATGACCCCTTAGTGATAAAATTTGAATATTCTGACTGCTATCATCGTCTTCTAATTCGTGATTCCTCTTACCGACATGGTACCGATATCGAAAATGTTTTAGGGTTCAAGTCCATGTTAAATTCGAAAGTTTTAAAATGGCGTAGAAGGTCGTTACTGATGCAATTTCGAACATTGTGACTGTCATTGTTGTCTTTCAATCCAAGATTCCTGTTACCGAGCTAGTACCAACATCGAGAATCTTTCATGGTTCGAGTCCGTGATAAATTCAAAAATTCCAGAATGATGTGGAAGCTTATTATTACTTGTGCAATTTGAATATTGTGGCAGTCATTGTTGTCTTCTAATCCATGATTCCTGTTGCCGATATGATACCGACAGCAAGAATCTTTTGTACACTAAAACTTAAATTTGTGCACGGTTTCGGTTATGGCCTTGACGCAAATCTAGACTCTCCGAACGTATACAGGCAGGGCCGCATGAAAGATTTCTGTTGGATTTGGACGCATGCTAACAGCTTACGCAACCTGGTGCAACTGACGCAGTGAGAGTGCGGCCCTCTTGTTGTTTGTCACGCTTGTCTGAGCAGCGCCGCCCGCGCTCCCTGTATCAAGAAACCGCCGCAACATCAATTCTCGGAACGCACAAATCAATTTTACGGAAATCCAAGTTCGAGTGTAGTTCCAGTTCGTGCTAAATACAGAAGCTAGAATGAAGTGGAAGGTCATTACTGGTGCAATTTGAATACTGTGACTATCATCTTCTAATGCAAGATTCATGTTACCGATGGTACTGACATTAAGAATCTTTTATGGTTCGAGTTCATTTTACATTCAAAAGTTCTAGAAAGATGTGGAAGCTCATTACGCTGTCTTCTAATCCAAGATTCCTGTTACTGACAGGGTACATACATCAAGAATATTTTGTGGTTCGAGTCCATGCTAAATTCAAAAGTTCTCGAATTATGTGGAAGGTTATTACTGATACAATTTCAATATTGTGACACTCATCGATACCTCCTATTCCAAGATTCCTGTTACCGACATGGTGCCAGCATCGAGATTCTTTTATGGTTCGAGTCCGTGCTAAATTCAAATACGGCTGGTAAACGAAAGGAACTAATGATCCTAACTATAGTATAAATTGTAAACACAATTGAAACGCTCATTATGTCCCGCTAACTTTGTGCACACAGTGTGTGGTATTAGGCACGAATTCAAAATTGGAGACCACATCAATACCAAGTCACTGCTAGCAGTGTAATATCGGCACGATTCCAGAAAGCAGGCAATCCCCGATAATCTCGAAATAACGAGTATCCGTCTCTTGCCTCACTCGCTCGTTGGTCCTTTTCTCTCTTGCCTCTCTCATCTCTCTCCTTCATCCTCTCATCTCCTCTCTTCCTCTTTGTCTCTTCCTCTCCCGCACCTTTCCTCTCTCTCTTGACCACCGATATTTTTGGTTCCAATGGAGGTGGCGCGACGGAGCAAGAAAGGGAGAGGAATAGAGAAAGAGACGAGGTACGAGAAGGAGGGAAATCGAGAATGAGAAATAGGGAGATAAAGAGAGAAAGAGAGAAGGAGAAAAGAAGGAGCAAGAGAGATATCGTTAATCCGAACATCATCACGAAGCGGTTAACGCCGCGAGCGTAACTTGAGAGCTTCTCGGACCTCCGACCATATATGTCCGCCTCTCCCTCTCTTTCTCTCTCGCTCCTTTTCCGTTTCTCTCTTGCCATCTTTCTCCCTCTTTCCCACCTTCGACATCTTCTCTCGCCGAAATTTCTCTTTCAATCAATAAAATCTCGGTTCGATAAAAAAAATTATCAAAGGTTTAATTGATGCAGTACAATCTTGCCCAGTTGATAATTCGAGACATTTAACTACAAAATTAGATTAGGAAATACATTTTTATTTAAACGAATATTCTTAAATATCCGAAAAAAATTGGTTGAACCAAATCAACTTCTTCTGAGTGGACCATTAATTTATGTAAATATAAGAGTGTCAATTAAGGCTTTCCTAAAATAAAACTTGACAGTTGTTCCGAAATTATTAACCAGATTGTACATGTTTCACATTTGAAAAAATGCTGACTTTTTTCATCCAAGCTGAGAACGGTATCGAAATTATTTTTAAACACGAACTAGATAAAAAGACATTGTCCTTTGAATTGTTCTTCTTCGTTTGATAAACCATTTTAGATAACATTACAAAAGTTATGCGATAAAAGATTGAAAAAAATATTTCTCGTTGTTTTTGAAATCCACATGGCCAAAGTTTGAGATTGTGCAAATCTTTGTTATGGGAAAATTCTGCTGCTAAACTTTAATTAAAAGGTTAAAATTACTATAATTTAAGTTTATTCCAGTTTTCGCTTCTAAATTCACGTAAAAAACTAAATAAATCTAGTATACTAGAACAGCAAACAATAGCTATAAATTTAAATTATATAAATTCAATACTAAAATTGAAATACCATTGCCACACTTATCCCTGGTGAAAACAATTCGGGCGGATTTGGTTGTAAATTCAGATAGGATATTCCACTCCCAAAATGGTTTCAAAACGCCATACCAATTCATAGCGAATTTTCGCTCAAACTTCGCCTCAATTATTTTCAGTTGAGATATCTTTATCAAAATGAAACTGCGTATGAATTTTGTTAAATCCACTCCATAAATTTCTTCCTTTCGGTGACAAAATACCACCATTAATTTTATATTATTTTTAAACCATCGTTTATAGGTTCAGCCAAGCCGTTTTAGGTTCGAAAATGAATTTTCAGATTAAAAATTTGTTTAAATGCAAATTTAAGGCTATAAAATTCTTTCACCTGCAAGATTTCTCCTACAATATAAAGAGAATATTCTGCATAAGGAATAAATTAAAAATATTTATACCTTTTGAAAGAAAAAATCTTGAATTTTTAAATACACCAAAAATACACATTTTTACAGTTTAGGGGCACCCATAGTGCTTTAAAGTGTATTTTTACGTATCATTTTATATCAAGTCTTGTTTCCAGCAATTAAAAAATAAATTAAATCGATAATCAAAACTTAACATGTTTTCCTAGTAAATAATAGGTAAAAATACATTTTAAAGTACCATAGGAATCCTTCAAGTATAAAAATATCTATTTTTTGTGCATTTCAAAATTTAAGATTTTTTTCGGTCGTCCGTATAAATATTTTAAATTTATTTCTTATGAAGGATATTCTTCTTATATTGTAGAAGAAACCCTGTGCATATTATTTCCAGTGAAAAAATGTTCAAGGACTATTTCAGACCATTAATTGTAATGAAATAACAATTTTTCGTATCCTAGGCCCGTTAATATCTCCAAAATTTGTTTTGTTTCAAAAAATTTAGGGCTCATTCCTCAATAAATGACAAATACTTTCTAGGGGTGAAATAATTTTTTATCTTTTGCACAATTGATTTAAATTTAAAAAAATTTCTAGTTTTCATTAAATGTAATTGAATGTAAGTTCTATTGAATCATGAAAAAAGCAGCTGGAACGAAAGCACCCAGCAATCCTAAAAAAAGTTATTTCCAATTTTATTTTTAATAATCATGTAGTACACGCGCTTATTCTCAGCACATTTTATTGAACCCACTTCCAAATCGTTTTTTGCTTCAAAAAATGACTAAAAGTGATTCAAGTGACTTCGTGGCAGCCATGTAAATAAATTTAAAATATTGAACTCGAAACAATAATAGCTTACCTGTTTTAAATCTGGAAATTTTTTTTCCTAATTCATTATTTTGGGAAAATGCTTGCAATCCTTATACACTTCTTATCTCATTTCTTCAGTCGATAGATAATCAACATTTTTATCTAAAATGGATTTATTGCATAAAACTTCTTCAAAAATCAAATTCACATTGTGGTAAACAACATTTTTGAAAATATCATTTTTTGATAGTATTATTTTTTTTAATCATTAAAAATTTTAGTTACTATTTTGAATTCGTGATAATTTTTTCAACCTTTTAACATTGATGTTTCTTGAAATTATTATCACATAATAAAAGAACATATATTTTTTCGGAGTTTTAGCAAAAAAATGTGTCATAATATTGTGATCTTCAATTTTGATTTTCTCGGAACAAAATCATTTTTTGAGGTCAAACTTTTTTATTCTTATTCAGCATCCCCATATCTTGTGAGAAAGTTCTTATTTTTGCACAAAATTAAAAAGTCTTTTTTCAATCGCTGTCCTCAGAACTGGCAAACTTTTTTACATCCAACTTTATTTACCCGTATTCAGAAACTTAATACCTCAGAAGTATCATTTTATTTTATTTTAAAATTGAAAATTTAATTTATTATTGAAATCCGCAATCAAGCCTGATCCAATTTTAGGTTAGTGTCACTTTCAGATTGTCAACTTTCGCATCCATTTCCTCGAACCCGTATAACTTTTTTTGATCAAACTTTTTTGGCCTCAGTTCAATAATACTTTAGCTCGGGAGTGGACATTGGTTTTATCTTTAGATAGTGATTTCGATTTATAGAATATTTTTTGCTCTTTTGAAAAATTCTCGTTTTGTTGATTATCTAGTTCTGTACTGCCACTATTCATTTATAAATTATGAACGTTTTGATCTGAAATGGCTCAGTTTTGAATATTTATAATTTTAGATTTTGCAATGTTTAATTAATTAAACATTTAATTAACAAAAAAACAAACAAACACGTTTTACGCGTGCTGATTCGGAATTTTTCTGATGAATCATTTCATTGTGATGATTGACGAAGGTCTGTATTTGATGAAAATAGATTACTGACTCAAAGTGATGAGTGAAAATTGATCTTAATTTCGTGCCAGGTGGTTGAAAAGGAATTATAAGTGACCTGACTTGAAAATAATTCAAACTGTTTTGAGAGATACTCGCGAGGCAGAGCCACTTGTCGGTGAAAGACTGTATTTCAGTTTTACCTACTGAGTGGAACTTGCTTAATTGAATTTGTATTCCTCATCATTTTTATGCAAATAAATACTTTTCGGTGAATATTTAACACTTGAATTTGTGGAAACTGTCTTTACTAATGCATTTCCATTTTGCTGGTTCCTTTTTTAATTTGTTTTCTGATTGAATTTTAATACCATGCTGGGTTCTGGAATTTGATATAATTACAATGCGAAAAATTAGCGTTTTGGAATTCTAAATAAGTACAATTAATTTGGAGTCGATGGTCATGAAGATTGGTTACCGCGTTAAAAAAAATGTGAAAAGAATTTCATTTTTGCAGAGTTTTTACATTTTTTCGACTTTCAATTTTTTTACATGCTAATTACTGTTTAATTCACTCCCGTTTTCTGAAAAAATTCTCAACCCCTTTGTAAATAGGAGAAGAACTTTTCGGGTACTTGAAAACTTTTCAGTGATAAAAATGCAATATGAAAAATATCGCCCGGACCCAGGAATCGACATGAGAAATACAGCGAATTTTTAAATTTTTGATTTTGGAATTTAATAAAATAATCCTCATAAATTGTGTTTTCCACCTTTTTCTGAACACGTGCAGGCTTTTTCAAAGTAGAAATACACGAGAAAAAAAATTGACAAGACCCAGCACTCAAAACTAGAATTACAGCAAATTCTCAAAATTTGGCATTTGCTATTTAAGGCCATGTTACGAGTGGGTCACGTGACCGGATTCCTACCTTACCGACACTTTTGTTCAAAATCAACTTACGTTCACACGAAACGCGATATCGAGTTGAAAATTTGGGATAATAAATAAGAAGCGCTAAGAAAGGCGGCTCTGGTCCTAAATTTTTATAATTATGAAAAAAGTTTTTTTTGTAAATAATTTTTTTTTGCTTTTTTCATGATTATTAAAATTTAGAACCAGAGCCG
>CAKNYM010022223.1:0-28409 GCA_932195095.1 Andricus curvator | reverse complement strand
ACACGCACTAATACTAATTGATCCAGAAACCCCCTTACTTATCTACTTACAACTTTTGTTGATACCTCATTATCGCAACGTGAACAACTATGACAATGCACAAGAAAAATGATTTAAAACCAGAATCATATGAGTTTTGTGTTTAAGATAGTTTACTAAATTATGATGTATGTTGCATAAATTAGAACAAAAAAATTTTTTATTTATATATTTACCGCACCGTTTTTACTATACTGTGTAGGAGATGACCGCAAAAGAAAGCCAAACTGCAGTAAAAGTACCCTGGAACAATTCTAAGGTTAATTATAATAATTACAATTGAAAATATTTATGTATATCACAGTGATTTTGATAAGAATGTGATAGATATTTGTTTTTTCTATATTATAGTTCCAAACTGAGAAAAATGTTTCTTTTATTCAAACAAAGTTCATTTTAATCAAACATATTTTTTCTTTGATATGAGGTCAAACAAATGTTTGTTTGATTCAATGAAATTTTATTTTACCGTATTTATTTGATTTGAATACATTTTTATTTGGATAGAATGAATTTCTTGTTTAAATTAAAAGAAGTTCTTCTTTATTTTCAACATTAATTGTTTTAAATGAAGTAACGATTTTGTTTCTTAAGCCTCATCAAACATAAGATACGAAAAAAAATTTTTGTTCCATTCATACAAACATTTTGCTCAGTGCAAAAATATAATGTAGTAATATAATTTTTTTTCCAATTATTTACCGTATTTCATATTGAAAAAATTAAGTAAATTATTATAAACACAAAAATTATTCTACTCTGGTTTTAAATCATTTTCCTTTTTTATTGTCATAGTTATTCACTTTACGATAATGAGATGCTAACAAAAGTTCTAGATATAAACATGGAACATAGTTTACCTTGACATACAATACAAATACAAATACAAAAAATACAAATACATATTTTTGATACAATAAGTTGGTATGAAGAAAAATAGCTTTTAGCTTGCAAAAAACTTGTTTAACACGCATTAGAACTAGGATATATAGTTAAGGAATGTTTTTAAAGAAATTTCGACCTGTAAAGGATAAATATCAATATATTAGTAAAAATATCAAAAAATGACAAATTTTTCGGCTAATTTTTTTGCATTTCAAAAAATAAAAAATTAAAATCATTTATTTGCTGCATAACGTACCTAGGAAAATTGTCTTTGAGGAAAATTATGCCGAAAAAAATCACACCGAATAGAAATCTCTGCATTGAAAAAAAAAGTTTCATTTTGAACAAGGAAACGGCGTCAAAATGTACTAAAACAAAACTGAACCATAATTAATTCATATTGAGCAATAAGAATATTGAAGGCAATTCAATTGTTTTTCAGGCTTGAAAATGATAAAGAGAGTGAACATGACTGAAGTTTAAAATGAGTAGAAGAAAACGATCTGGTACGTAATTGTTTGGAATGTGTGGAAATATGAAAATGTAAGAACGCTTGAATGTTTATTCGCAATCAGTTTGCGTATTAGAGTCTGTGTGTGTACTTGTCTGACCATTTTCGTTGACAAGTCAGTGTGCGAATAACCGAGCACCGCGCAGGTCATGATGGGCTCATGAACCTAAGTACAAAAACCTTATTAATTAAAAAACTCGCATGTGCGAAACTTTTGTGCAACTCGTTAAAAGGATAATAATAAAGTGATCTTTTATATATCTTACTGCCAATTTATAACTATTTTCATTGCAGTTTTGCCCCTCTCGAATCCGTGCATGCATAGTTATTAATTAGATAATTTTTATAGACATTTATTAAGCAATAATGCTAACATTTTTGGTCCTTCGAGTCGGATACGGGAGCATAAGAAAAAATTGTCTCAAAAAGTGAAAATATTGGCTTTAAAATTGAGTTAGAAATGTTCGCAAGGACAAACTGCCGAGAAAATCAGTATGGCGTCGACAGTAGTTACATTTGAATTTCAAATGCGGTGTCCGCTCAATTGATTTGGACCTGGAATATTGGTGTGGAAAATTGTTCTCAAAATTTCGTGGTCTTCATTTTTGGATATAGTGTCATACACTTACTAAGAGACTTTCGAATAGTGCAGTGATCGAAAGATTAAGTGGAGAAGATATTCGGAGTAAGATATATAACTGTTCGTGTATTGCGTGCGTGAATGACGTCACACGCACACAAGGAAAACCACGATCATGTTTATTGTGACCCATGATTGCATCTCTCTTCACCGCCTGCTGTGTATCATCCATGTCATTGCTACTCAAGGGAACGTTATCAGATGCTCCTATCATTTCTGCCTTCATCGATTTTCTACTGGTGCCAGTTTCCAGTCCAATCAGCTGTGAAGAGCTGTGTTTCTACTTCTTCTTGTTCATTAGGAGAATTAAAGCCTCCCTTTGCAACGAAGAGTGTCTACAAGGCATGTCTTACGGTGTTCAACTTCGCACTCTGCGAAGTTTTCAGCTGTCACCTTCGCATTACGCTGGGACAGTATTATTATGATTTTATAAACACGTAATGTTGCTTTACTCATCCTCGCATATTTATATTTTGACAGCATCAGTATTACTATAATACAAAAGTCGTATACTCAATCTTTTACCTTTATCGCTGCTTGTACGCCAAAGGATTATTTACTTGAATGTTTAACATGCCAGATGAATACTTTCTCTTCAGCTAAACTAGAATTTTTGCTCATTTCTAGCTTATTATTGCCAGTATCTCTGCGTGATATTTTCTCAAATCATCTTATCTAAAATGTAAGCATTGTGTATCGAGCTTGTTTCATTGCACGAAGCTATCATGCGTACAGAAATTAATTTTAAGAAACTCGCACTCGATAAACGAAACGAAACAACTGTTAGAAGTCGTTTGGACTTACTAAATGAAAAATGGCATCCATTGAAGAGGCTTATCTCGCAGCTCTCGACTATTTAAATTAAAAATTTCATACTTTTGTGTCAAATGTTGCGGCAAAAGCTAATCCATCAACGCGAGAAAACGTTACTCAACAAAATTCTACTATTCCTAGGTTACCTAAAATTACGTTGCCTGAATTCGCAGGCAATTATGTTGACTGGGAAAATTGTCGTGATCTGTATGAGGCGTTGATTGTCAAAAACGATTCTTCATTTAATGTGTCTCGTTTGCACTATCTGAAAACTTCTTTGGTAGGTGACGCTAGCTATGTGATTAAACATGTAACAGTGACCGATGCGAATTTCACTACTGCTTGTGATACAATTAAACTCCGCTACGACAATAAACGCGTTCTGATTAATGTTCATTTGCAAGCAATCGCGTCTATTCCGAATGTCTCAAATAATGCTGTAGTGGAATTGAGTGTGTTACGCGATACCACAATTGAAGCTTTAACATGTTTAAAGAATTTAAATCGATCAACTCAGCATTGGGATGATGTTATGGTTTGTTGGACAGTGCGTAAATTGGATATGTCGTCATTGAAGGAATTGGAGACGAATTATGGATCTGATACTGACTATCCTACTTTCAAAAAATTAGATGGTTTTTAAGCAACACGCATTCGCACTTCGAAAGCGATTCAACAATGACACCACCGTTTATTTTTTAAACAGTAAACTTGATCTTTCACGCTCTACTTTATTGCAACCGCCGTAATTAATGTACGAGCTGATAATGGCCGGGTTCATGAATTTAAAGTTCTCCTAGATCAGGGTTCGGAATGTTCTTTTGTATCTGAAAGATAAATTAAAATTTTGAATCCGAAGTATCGAAAGGTTCATGCACTAGTTTACAATGTAGGAGGTGAGGTGATGCAAAAAAGTTGGCTCAAATATTACTTCTGCCGAAGATCCTGATCCATTTAGCTCAGAAAGTAGAGATATTAGTTAAGGAGCACATATCTTTGGATCCTGCCTCTTACCAGGACTTAGACAAGGTGCGTTAGGTTCTCTGACAGCTCAAGATACTGTTTTCGTATGGATCCTCTCTCGGCCAGTTCATAAATAAACTACCAGCTGGACTGTACCTATCACAGCTCGTCAAAGTATAACCGAGGAAGTCCTTCATGATGACTTGCTCAGATTCTGGGAGATGGAGGAACCTACAACGAGATCACTTTTGACCTCTGATGAGATGAATTATGGGCAACATTTCTTATCGACTCATCAACGTTTACAATCGGGAAGGTATATGGTACGTTTGCCTTTTAGGAACGGCCCTAATATAGATATTGGTAATTCTTTGAATGCAGCAAAATTAGTCCTGAAAAGGTACATGCTCGTTTGCTTAAGGATTTCTCTTTGTACTCTGAATACGATGAATTTCTAACTGAACATGAACAGTTAGGTCATATGGAATGCGTTCAGGAGTTTTCTGATATTGATACTTCTCGAACAATTTATTTACCTCATCACCCTATTGTTGAGGAAAGTAGTTCTACTACTCGTCTAAGAGTAGTATTTCATGCTTCGAGTCTAACTTCCAAGAATACGTCTTTAAATTCGCATCTTCATGTAGGGCCAAAAATTCTCACAGATCTAGTCTCCATTATATTACGCTGGCGCTGTCATCGCTTTGTCTTCGTAGCAGATGCAGAGAAAATTTTCAGACAGATTTTGGTCTACCCTCGTGATAGGAAATATCAATGTATAGTTTGGTATTTTACTAAACAACAGCTTGAGGCTTGGGATTTAAACACGGACACATACGGCACAGCTTGTGCTCCTAACATCGCTAATCGAGTAATCAAACAGTTAGCAACTGATGAGGGCTCTAATTTTTCTGCAGCTAAATCAGTTCTTGAAAATAATGTTTATGTAGATTATGTACTTTTTGGCGCTGATGAAATAGACGAAGCTCGAGAATTAGGAACACAAGTTATTCAACTGTTCAAAAAGGGGTGTTTCCATCTAAGGAAATGGGCAAGTAATAATGAGTTACTATTATCAGACTGTCCATTAGGAACTAATGAGAGAGCGTTTTATTTTCATATAGATAACGAGATTAAATTACAAGTTTTAGGTTTGCAATGGGATCCTACATCAGATGTTTTCCAATTCAAAGTAGAGTCCCAACCTATGGAATCTCCGACTAAGCGCCTAATTCTTTCCGGTATAGCAAAGTTATATGATTCACTCGGCTGGCTATCTCCGGTAGTAATAGTCGCTGAACGCCTAATGCAACAGGTATGGTTTCAAAAACTTCAGTGGGATGAACCGTTAAACACAGAATTAGAGGACCATTGGTCCAAATATTATAAGAGTCTTACTGAACTTCAAGATATTCAGATACCGCGATGGACTAGTCAAAGCGCTAACATTTTAGGTTGCGAACTGCATGGCTTTTCTGACGCTTCGAGCAGAGCCTATGCAGCAGCCGTGTACCTCCACATTATTCAGGAGGACGAAACTGCACAAGTTCCCACTTTATTGTCACACAGATGCTTCAGTGGTTTTAGCTTGGCTTACCAAGCACCCGACTACCTGACGTACTTTTGTATCCAATCGAGTAGCTCACATTCATGAGCTCATTCCAAATGCCAAGTGGAGACATGTTCCCACCAAGGACAGTCCCGCTGATTGTGCTTCCAGGGGTCTTTCCCAGAAGAGTTAAAGGATCATCCCTTATGGTGGCATGGCCCGCACTGGCTAGGCAAACATTCTACAAGTTGACCAGAATCACAGCCTGATTTATCTCCGAATGTTCACCTTGCGTGGAGTAAAATATATACTCACTATTTGTTGAGAGTGACTGCTTACTGTGCTCGATTTGTCACGGCCTTCCTAATCAAGGTTGGTAGGTTAACGAAGTCTGCTTTCCAGCATGAAACTTTAGCTCTTACGCCAGATGAGATTCATCAAGCTTCCTCATACTGGGTCCGGCGAATTTAAAAAGAAGACTTCGAACCTGAGTTACTCGTTCTTGAACGCGACGATCAAATAAAATTAAGTTCGTCACTAAAGACACTGCACCCATTTCTAGATGCCTCTGGTGTGATGCGTTTGAGAGGACATTTACATAATGCTCGAATTAATTACAATGAGAAGCATCCTATTATTTCACCACGTCATCGAATAAGTGAGCTCATTGCTCAACATGCTCACTCTAGGTCACTCCATGGCGGTACACAGCTTACTTTACATACGCTACGCCAAGGATTTTGGGTTTTAGGAGCTCGTACGCTCGTCAAAAAATTCATTAACGCCTGTAGTCCATGTGTGCTTCAGTGAGCTACTGTTTTAAAACAGCTCATGGGTAGCCTTCCGAACTTTCGGACCACTCCGAGTCGCCCGTTCACGCATACTGGGGTCGACTACGCAGGTCCTTTCAACATACGCGTATCTCCAGGTAGAGGGGAAAAAAGCTACAAGGGTTACGTCGCCTTATTCGTTTGCTGCGTAACTCGGGCCATACCTTTGGAGTTTGTTTCAGATTATACTTCTGATGCCTTTTTAGCCAGTTAACCATCGCTTTACAAATCGCCGTGGATTACCAGCTGGCATTTATAGCGACAATGGTACCACATTTCAGGGAGCTGAAAACAAGCTACGTAATTGCCTTTTGAACTTACGTACTGATAGGGATTTGCAGAATCAGCTTGCCACTCAAGGAACTGATTGGCACTTTATTCCGCCTACTGCACCTCATTTCGGGGGTCTTTGGGAGGCTGGGGTTAAAAGCTTGAAGCATTACTTTTGATTCGGGCACCACTATCGAGTCCCCCTGTAAAATCAGTTGAATTTGTACCGGAGAATCGACTATATCGTGGGCAGGTCGTTCAACATATAGCAGAGATTTTTTGGCGACGCTAGGCTGTGGAATATTTGCATACTTTACAATCTAACCTCAAAATCGGTGACTTAGTATTATTGCGCAATGAGGGTCTTCCTCCAACACAATGGTCGCTTGGTCGCGTAATCAAATGCTATCCAGGTAAGGATGGCTTAGTTCGCTCGGTTCGCATTAAAACGGCCACTTCGGAATTTGACCGACCGATTGTTAAGCTTTGCTTGTTGCCTCTTTCAACTAAAGCCTCTACTGAATTGTGCAATTTGAATAAAACTAAGAAAAAATCTCAGGTAGCATAGTGTCTGCCTTGCCAAGGCACTTGAATATAACTTAGGGTTAATTCTTAACCATACTTGTATTTCCTACCAATTTATTTAGTATTAGGAGAGTTTTATATTGTTACTCGCATTCAAAATTATTTTTCATGGCGGACTGCGAAAATGAATTTCAGCAGCGACATAAGGTCAATTTTATTCTTACTTATGATTATTCTTACTTCAAGACTATGTGTCATGGTCGGCGGTAGCCCAATCAAAAATAAGCGTTAATTAATTATTTTTCATACTGTGATTTACCTGTCTCACCCATCAAATATTTCTTCTTTCTTCTCGTGATGAACATGCACACGAAGCGGGCGATATGTTTGGAATGTGTGGAAATATGTAAATGTAAGAACGCTTGAATGTTTATTCGCAATCAGTTTGCGTATTCGAGTGTGTGTGTAATTGTCCGACCATTTTCATTGACAAGTCAGTGTGTGAATTACCGAGCACCGCGCAGGTCATGATGGTCTCATGAACCTAAATACAACTGCAAATTTATAACTATTTTCTTTGCAGTTTTTCCCCTCTCGAATCCGTGCATGCATATTTATTAATTAGATCATTTTTATAGACATTTAATAACTAATAATGCTAACAGCAATTGAAACCCCAGTTTTTTCTATAACTATTATAAAAAAGCAATAATTCAATTCCCTATAACTATAATAGATATGTCCTAAATGATGGTCCTAATCATTTGTAATTCATTCGTTACTATGAATAAAAATATTAGTTTCAAACATGAAGATCATTTCTCAACTTTTTTGCAGTTTTTAACTTGACAATTTTTGAGACAGCTCTTAGAATCATGAAAAAATCGAAAAGCCTTTTCCCTTTTGAAAAAAGCCTTTTTTGCACCACTCTAAAACATAAAACATAACGAAACTGGAAACAAAGATGCACCATGACGTTCAGTTTTTGAGGCCAAATGTAAAAAAAGAACATGTTGGAGCATCTTTATTTTGCGGATTGGCAATCAACAGGAAAAAGCCTCTCAAAATGACCCGTGTTTGCTTTTGTCAAAAAGTCAATGTCGGACAGTGTTATTATTATTGAGATTCATAGTAAAATACTTAATTGAAAATATATATTTTGATAAAGTTAAATGAACAATAATAGATTACATTATCAAGGAATTAATGAAAATTAACAACTGAAACTTAATTTTCAGGCAGCAAAGACCATCTATTATACAGCAATGTTGAAAGTAATTGACCTTATCGAAACAGGTCTGTTTGTCCTCCGAAAAAAGAAGAACCAAATCTCAGTTTTACATGTCTATCATCACATAAGTACAGTATTATTTGGTTTATTATTTGCTAGATATTTTGCTGCAGGAATGGCACTTTTTTATCCTGCCATAAATGGTTCAGTCCATGTAATTATGTACAGCTACTACTTTTTGAGCAGCATAGAAGGAATCAAAGACGGGGTTCATCCCATGAAACGCTACATAACTATGATACAAATGGTAAACAAAATTTTGAATTATACATAGGCAAATTATTTATGCTACGACTGCATATTTGAATCTACTGCGGTGTAAAATACCGATTGTCTTTAAACTGATAACATTACATTTCCACAAATAAATTTTATTTTATTTGCAGGTTCAATTTGTCCTTCTGTTATTACACGCTCTCGTCGCTATGAATCCATCCTGCCCTATGCAAAAAGTACCAGCCATTCTTATGATGCTAAATATACTATTGAACTTTTACTTATTTTATAACTTTTATAAGAGAGCCTACTTGACTCTCAAAAAGACAAAATAATAGCTAAGATATTCATTGTAATCAATGAATCAACTGAATAATTCACAATTACACCAAAAAATGTATATAATAAAACAAATTTTTAATTAACAAAAATTGTAAGCCAGGTTCAATATGCCTTTTTTATTTTCTATGCCCTTGTCTCTTTCTCACCATCGGGTCCAGTACCAATATTTCCAGGAATTTCAAATGATCCCAAATGTCATTCTTAACTTTATAATTCAATAAAAACTTTGCAATTCGTCTTTCAGCATAATTTCTATAAATAAATTATTATAGACCTATTTTGCTTATATTTTTTTGCGATTATATTAAATTCATTATAGAAAATCAGTTCAGTTTAGTTCAGTTTATTGTAACATAAAATAGGGCCAGTGCCCAATTACAAGGAGGATGATGACCATCAGTGACAATTTTTCAGTTCCTCACATAAAATACCTAATCTACTTATTTCTATAATAAAACGGGTAATGTTACAAACATAAACCAAAGGAACGAATCTTTAGTGCTTTAATCGTGTAAATAATTAAATTATCTATCGAGTTTTTTGTGTTCATATTTAAAATCTCCATCTACGATTTATCATTTTTTATAGTTTGGAGTCTAATACCATTGTACGCTGGACATTCTCTAATTAAATGCTCTAACGTATCCATTTTTCGCAAGTTGCAGATCTGACAAAAACTGTCGCAATCCTACAAAATTTGTATGTCCACCCCAGACAATTCTCGGGTTCTTAGAACCAATCAAACGTAGCTGAGAGAGTAAACTTAATTTATTGTTGTTGATTTCTTTCAACAAGTAGTCGTTAGACGATACAATGCTCTTAAAAGTGCAAGAATATTTTGAATTGTTTGCCGCTAATAAATCATCGTTTCTAATTCTTTTTGCAATTTTGACATTATCTCCTCCAATTGCTGTTTGACAAATTCCGGACATTGCTTTACGAATAGATGCTTTAATCCTAGGTTCTCCAATATGTGTTCAATTTGAGTTGCCCAGTTATACTTTCTCTTATTTGATTTAGTTGAATTAGTTTATTGTAGCAGCTTTCAACCAACCTTTCATCAGGCATCTCCAGAATTTTGATGCACCATCTAATTGTCCTTGCCACACACTCATATTCGAATTTATATCTATTGGTTTCTAGTCTAATCATATAATTAGAAGTGTTGCGGGGAAGGTTCAATACTAATTCAAAGTATTTCATCTGGGTAGATTCCATTTCATTGAAATATCTTAAAGACCAAATTTCAGCTGCATGTAATAAAGTCGTTGAGATAACCGAGTTAAAAATATGGTTCGCCGCTATCAATGATCTTGGTTTTGCTTTATAAAGAGTTTGTCGAGACACACCTATCGATACATTAGCTTTAGATTTTTGATCTTTCACATTCTCGCTATGCACCCCTGTACTTTGAAAAATTTTCCCTAGGTAGCAGTACGATTTTACTTGTTCCACCTCTTCCCCTCCCAATGTGCACTTCGAAAATTTCTGATTTTTTGGGCTTTTATGAAAAGCCAAGATCTTAATATTTTCTACGTTGAATTTTAATTGATTTATTTTACAGTAAAGCTCTAAAGCATTTAACTTTAATTGAACGTCTTTCGCAGATTCGGCCAAGATCACAATATCATCCGCGAATGTCAGGATAAAAATCGCTAAAAGACCTCCCAATCCTACACCAGAAGTTCCTCCTATTATGAATATAAGATTTTTACGTGTCACCTTAACTATTATCCACACATTAGTAACTCCTATAATATTTAAAATTCTCATTACCTTGTTAACGAAAACGATTATACCTCCACTAGGTCTTCCAACACTGTGATCCCTTTCTGCTGAGCTCCGAATTGTCTGATAGTTCTTGAGGAATACTGGATTCACTTCCAATATTGATTATAAGATAATCAGCATGAGAATAAATAATAGAAAAATATTGATAGATTTATTGTAAAAAGCATAAAAACTGCAGAGGAACGATTTATTTTATATCATCTCATATGGAAGTGGAATTCATCTGGATATGTTATGAAGAGCCATTCTGATCCCAAAACGCCCTAATAAGGTAAGAAAACAGTTAGGGTGGAAGTGCCAAAAAATTATATTTTTGAGTGAATTATATGCTATATGAACTATTTGTGAACGCTCACGCATCTTACGACCTTGAATAAAGTAGCAGTATGTAAAAAGAATACCATTGGGGAAGGGGGGAGAGGAATAATTCAAGGAAAAACGCTCAAGACTATTCATTGCTTCTCAGGCCTTCGTGCAGATCCTGTGCGCTAAGACTTTGAAAATTGTGCGATATGTCAAATGTTATTCTGTTGTTTTGAGCGACAATTCTTTCCGGCGGTACTTAACTGTATTCTCAGTGGTTCTGTTTTTGTCTTCTAGCGACTCATTTACTTAATCTGTCACCATACTGCATAGCGTTGCCACAATGAAAATTGAGTTTGTACCTACAGAGTAAACTTAAAAGATAGAAATTGTACTTTCGACGATAGCGCTACGGTGGCGTCACAAACTTACACAATTTTGGCAACAAATACGAATTTGTATATTATTGAATGCTCAAATGATGGTAACTGGCAGCTTTTTAAAAACTGTAAATTAATGACGAGTGGCGTGGGGCAGCAAGGGAGAAACGAATTGTAAATTTAAAGTCAATAAAATAAAAATGATAAAATTACAAAACACAACAATCGATATTTTAAAGCGCTAGTGGAGATTCTCCTAGTTTGAGTATCATTTGATTTGATCAAATCCAACTATGATCAGAGTTCCTACTCGCAAATCAACTCATACACGTCACACGTGAGCAATATAAAAAATGTTTCGTTAGTTTTGTAAACTTAGCCCAGATGTAGGCTCCGGAAGCTACGATCACGATCCTTCTCGGAAAAATCGATCCCGACGCAACTGCAGGTATATGTCGTCCGAGTCGTCACGTCCCACAACACCAGAGGACGAATTAGTCGAGAAAATCACTTCACTCTAATCCAGAAGGGAGAAGCACTGGTCACCGTTAAGGAATGACTTATCACCTCACTTTAGGATAATCCGGAAGAGGCACACGAACGTGAAACTGTTAAGAACCACTTGTTTAAGTTGAGAACATTTTACATTGGCATAAGCATTATGTCGAACTTGGTCTTAGAAAGCCAATCGCCAATCGAGTGCGCTATTATAACAACACTACCGCTCTACACCCGCGGTCGCAATGTCTCGAGCGACATACACAAAGAAAAGTTACCTTGAGGAACAACAGCATCAGAAACAATCTCGCAACAATCAGAAACTTTATTAGATACAGTAAACATTTCTGAATTATAGACTTATCTGTTTATTGCCTGTTGTTTTGACCATCGTCTGTTTTTTCAGTTGTGGTTTTAAGTGATACTAATTCGTCTCTTTACAAGGAGATTGGTGCTTCTTAGGAAGTACCGTTGAAGGTTCTTCCCATCCGTCGAGATGTAGTCCGATGTTTTAATCTTGTTCTTGTCAAAAAAAAATTCGTTTTGGAGGAATGAATTCACCGACCTTAGATGATTCATAGATTGTACCGTAAAGATAAAGGCAATCAGGAGGAGAACTTGAGTTGTGATTATTTTGAAAAAATCATACAGAGAGTAACGGCTGAAAATGAGAAGGCCCATTCTCTCTCTCAATAAGATTTATAAGAGAGACAAGAAAACCAGAAGCATGAAAGCAAAAGTAAAGTCTTATCTTGACTATGCTGACAAACTCTTTGCTATTTGCCCATGCAAGTGTGGTGACTCCTCACACTGCAAATGCAAAAATAAGGTTGAGCTGTTTGAACGGGAATTTATCTCTGATCAAAGAGGACCTCACAAAATGTGCATGGAGCGGATAGTCGTTGGCATAACTCGTCGCTATCAGAAGAGGTTGTTGAGAAAGTCTTTCGAAGAGTGTAACCTGCAAAAGAGAGTAAAAACTGAGTCTTATTCTGAATCATAAGAAAGTACTAGTAGGAAAGAGTCTGAGGTTGTTGAAGAAGAAAAATCAACTGGAGTTATTTCTTATGAGGTTGATTCTGATTACTCACCATCCTTTTATTCTCGACACACAAATCAAGCCAGATTAAAAATTGAACATTTTACTGGGGCTTGTGATCAAACTGGGTCGTCTGATTGAAACGCTGCGCAACTTGCTTCATGTCGATCGAAGTAAAGTAACGCGCTTACGCCAAAAATGTGTAAATAACAACATTCAAGAAGCTCAGATTTCAGACAACCGCATTTCCATGATCTGAGAGCCTGGTTCAATATACTTAGATCATCTCACTATGGCCGAAGCTGGAGCTTATGGTATTACTAACATGAGCGGGGAATACTTGTGTAAACGTATTATATATTTTGCCACACTGCAGTGTTGCAGTGCCGATGGTGAAGCTACTAACATATGAAACATGACAGGGATTATCACAAGTATATGAAAATACCTAGGTCGGCCGCTACAACTGAGTATATGATAACTGCCCACATGGTTTCTCTGGTCCTACTGTGAAAAGTCTTAAGGATCATCAGTCACGTCCTCGTGTAGTTGTTGAATTCAATGCTATTGAAACAGACTCACCTGATTTTGAAAAATTAGATCTCAGTAAGGATAAAGCTTACCTGTACCGTACGTGTATATGCAAAGCTGTCGCAGCCGTTGAGTGTCCGAAAGACCTCGCTGCCATGCTTTTGGAGAAACTAAATCATTCGCGGTGGGTTGTAACTGCATATTGTATGGTCAGAGATTACATTCCATCTAGTACACCGTCCAGGAAACTTGTCGTTTTGGTTACTTTTATTCTTCGGGTTTACCTACCAAGCTGGTTTCACATTCGCATGCACAACAAGATCACGAATGCACCAAAAAATCTCTGGCAGATTACAGTAAGGTTACGTTATTTGGATCACACGTACAAACAAGTAGTAAAATCCTGTTGTCTAAAATAATAGTTACGCGGAGCATCCTGAAAATCTCTGCTCCAAGAGAAGAAAAGGAGTTCTCGAAACAGAAAAATCTTCGGAAATTTGTGATACCTACATTAACGATCGATTTGCAAGGCACTCAAGTCTTCGAACCGCCAATCTCAAAAATCCTCTCAAACGATGAGCTGAATGAAATTCACAGCAGGAATCTTTAGCCTCTATAATATCTCATCCTTTATATGCCAGACCGTTTCTCCATCGATCCTTCCATCGGCCGTAAGTGAACTTCTAAGATACACGTAATTATCAACTTCTTCTATCGTCTCTTCATTTGAGGCAATGTTACATTTTTTTTATCCCTTCCTTATTATAAACAGCCAAAAGGACATAACGAATCCTTGCCTAATTTCAAACCAATGACTTAGTTGTTCATTCACCCTTATACTCACTTGACCGCCTGCATATATTGCTTTTGCTGCTTTCAGAAACCAACCATTAACTCCATAGTCTTTCAGAACATCCCAAAGCTTAATTCTATCTCCCTTATCAAATGCTCTTTCCAGGACAACAAACGCACAGAAAACATTTTTTTACTGTTTTTAAGAATGTTAGCGGTATGCCATCCATGCCAGTAGGCTAAACATTCCTTAATTTTCTCATTATAGCCCTAATCTCAGAGCCACAGGTTCTTTCAATGGGGGTTTCCAACGTTTCGTCTTCTACGTCGCAGTTGTTATGCTCCATAGCTTTACCTCCAAACAATTCCTTATAAAAGTCCCTAAAACCGTATTTTACTCCGTCCGCATCCAACACTATTGCTTTCTTGCTATAGCTAGTTCCATCTTACTCTGAACTACTTCTCCTTTCTTATTGCCCTTGACCCATTTCCAATATAATTTTTTATTTTATTTAAAATCGTTTTGCATATTCTGATATGCTTGCACCTATAAGCATTTTCTAGTTTAATTTCGTTGACCGAAGTTCATTTTTGAGATTAAGAGGTAATGATCCGCCCCACATTAGGAACCTTATATAACCCTCTTATCTCTTACCAGCCCTCTCAGTCTCTCATCCGAGACAATAACCTCTGCACCAAGTATACAAGTTGATCATTTTATGCCTCAACCAAGTATTTTTAGTAAACAAGCCCTCTTCTAAGCATGAGGTAACCAATATGCCCCCGTTATGATTAGTTTCTGGATCTCAGAAATGGCCTAGCACACTCTCCGTATCTTCACTTTACACTCCAACCCATTTATTCATATCTTACAGTAGGTTGATCCTTTCCCTGTGATGGCAAGTACTAAAAATGTATTTTAAAGTGTCCCAGAAAGTATCTTATACTTCACTCCTTTCACCATCAAATGGAGCATACTTCTCTATAATAAATAGTTTCTGATTCCTACTTTCATTCTCACCAGCAATAAACTGAGAGATACAAATTTATTCTCTGACATGCTGTTTTGCTCTCTCATTCATAATCAGACATACTCATTGGCTACCGTATGATTTACTATCTATTCTTGACCATAGTTCAAGTCCGTTTTTTAAATCTCAATTTTGTGTCAGTCTTCTGTCGCATCCCTTTTTCTTTGTTGCAGGTACACTTGAGATAACTATAGTTTCCTTACGAGCATTGTTTCTCGTAATTGTATTTACTTAAGAGCCTTCACACCTCCAGCATTCCAAACACCCAGTCTCCATTCATCGCCTGAACCGTTTCCGGGGGCATGCCTTTCGTCAACCAAAGTTTCAATCCAATCTGAGGCTACGCTATCGTTTATATTATTAATTATTTAAAATATACACCAAACTGATGCAAGAGATGTATTCTGTGAGTAAAAATCTTCTTCAAAATAATTATCCAATTGGTCGTAAGGTGCTGAGGCCGGTCAGAATGTAGTAAGTATGAGGACAAAACTAGAACAGAAAGAGAAATGGTTGGTTTTTGTTGCATACTTATCTGAAATTAAATTTCAAATTATATTCAAATCAAGTATTCTCCCTAGTTTCAGCCAAAAATCAAAAATTGCACACAAATTCTGACTAAAAATAAAGAAGCTCCTATCGGAAATGAAATTTTGAAAAGCAATTCCAAAATCAATTAAGAAGTATCAATCATTATTTTTATTTAAGAAATTAAGAATATGGGGCTCTATTTGGGGGCTCTATCATGGGGCTCTCTGCAGTTCTAGCATACAAAAGTGCATTGCGCAGCCCTATGTACTATCTACCAGAAAATTGTTGTCCCTTCGCAGCAAAAAGTTCTATTTCTCTAGCTCATGTGAATCCCACCCCAAATAATCCCCATAGGTTTGAAAAATTCGGTCAAAATACACTAATTTCTAAAGTTCAAATATTTTCAAGGATTACTGGAGCATTTCATACCAGAAACACCACCAGAAAGTTGCATTCCTCTAGCGTATGTGGAACCTACCCCAAATAATCCCATAGGCTTAAAAAATTTGGTAAAAATATATTCATGTCAAAAGTTAAAATGTGTGTAATGATTGCCGCAGCATTTTATGCCAGAAGTGCCACAAAAAGTTTCATCCATGCAGCGTATGTGAACATCACCCTAAATCAACCAATGAAGTTTAAAAATCCGGTAGAGTGAAACTAATTTCATAACTTTAAATGTTCCCAATGATTACTGCAGCCTTTTATACCAAAGCAGCAACAAGAAATGGGATCCCTCTGGCGCATGTTAAACGCACCCGAACTCAACCTATTAGGTTTGAAAAATTTGGGGGAAAAAGCACTAACTCCGAAATGAAAAATGTTTGGAATGATTATATTTGGGGTAATGATTTTGTGGATTCCACAGGCGCTTGAAGGATTCAACTTCTTAATTGTGCTTTTGGCACGGAATGCTGCAGTAATAATTGCAAACATTTTGACTATTGAAATTATTGTGTTTTTACAGAACTTTTTAAACTTAATGGGTTGATTTGAAGGGAGCATCCATATGCACTAGAGAGATAATAAAAATTTGGCGTACTTTTATCATGGAATAGCGCAATAATCAGTGAAAACATTTCGACTTTCTGAATATATAATTTTTTACTTTCTTTGTTTTTTGTTAACGTTGCGGACTTCAGAGACAGGAAAAACGGCCTAGGGCGCGCACCTGTTGGATCTCGCGCTTCGCGTGATAATTTGTTTAACTCACGCTACGCGATTGGTCATTCATTGTACATCCCCCACATTTTTTCATTAGACTTTTGAAATTAAAGGTCAAACCATCGACAGCTGAAATTTAGTGATTGTGAATTCTCTTTTGTTAACGCTCTTTCAGCTTTAACAAACACATTCACCTCACGCGTCTCGTGAGAAAAAGTCGTAAAAAGCCAATTTTCAGATCTAATTTGAAAACAATTTTGTTATTAAACATTTTACTGTCACTTGTGTCTTCATGTCCGACATTTTAATTTGTTTATTTGTAATGGCATTTTTCACAATTAAAACAAAAACTACGCGTTTTATCAAAAAGTGATTTATAATAAATTTTTAGCTCTTTATTAGCTGAACAACTTTTGTCCAATTTTCTTTTTTCGTAGGTTGTGTCGTTTGTCCAAAAATTTTATTTTTTTATTGGTACTGTCGTTTTTTGCGAATAAAACAAAAACTACGCGTCAAATAAAAAAGTGATTAATGACGAATCTGTAGATCTTCTTTGGGTGCACACGTTTCGTCAAATCATCTTTTTTTATATCTTGCATTGTTTGACCTCAAAATGGAATGTTTCATTTTTCATTATTTTTTGTGAAATCAAAATTAAAATTTTTGATTTTTTGAGAAAATTAAAAAACTTGTTATGGTAATCTTGCATGGCTTTCAAAAACCAAGCAACAGTTCTTTCTTTTTCAAATGATTAAACAATGTTTCTACATAGAAACCTAACAAATTATTTTTTTTAAATAAATTTTTATTAATTGCAAAATCTATTGTCAATTCAATAACAAAATAATTTGAGAGGCACTTTCATCCTCATTCAACTGGAAATTTTTTATTAAAACGGCTTGGCATAACTATCGTAGAGCTACAAGTGCAAATTATGCAGATTGAAAAGACAATGTATACACTCAAAATTTCTTACACGTAGATTGCTAATTATATAAAATTCACAAACTAACGTATTCATATTTTTTTACCAAGGTCTGACCTGTCTCACCTTTACGTACATGAGCTTAGTTTGTAATGAGACTAAGGACAGTCAAGACGCGAACGGAAGAATTTGCTTATGTAAGTCCAATAGAGAAGCAATTTTCAACAAAAAATAGTGTGCAATTTAATCAAAATGGGGTTAGCTGAAACGTTCAATTACTACTATCATGAAATGGCGGGTAAGTGTAAACAGTGAAGTGCCATTTAATCATCTGATCATGAAATAATTTTTTTTTAATGAAAGAAAAACACAAAGCGATTGTTTATGTTGAAATAGCAATCTATACAAAATTTCGTTCATTTTAACGTTCAGAACTTCCAGCGCATATGCTATATATACTGGGTTGGTCCAAAAATTCGACTTTTGATTTTTGGTGATCGATCCTCTCAAATTTGTTCATTTTCTGAAAAAATGAATTCGAGTTTTTACAGATAAAAAAGTCCACCACCCTCATATATACGTTTCCAAATTAGAAAAAGTTAGCTCGAGATTTAGATACATGTCAGTAAAATTTCACTGATTAATCAGCGTATAGTACGCTGGTTTCGATTTGGAGAGTATAAGTTCCGACGAGGCTTCTAATAGAATTTTCACTACTAATTATTAAAAATTAGTTTATTAACTTTTTATTATTTACAAAGTATATAAATATAATTTTTTGCTAACTGTTCTTATCCTCATATAATATTCACTTATGCGGTTTGTGATTCAAGACATCTACATAAATAAATTTTTTTTTAAATCTAAATACTGACTAAGAGTTTTTTATATTTTGGGATGGATCTATTGAGCAAATTTGGTTTGAAAACTTTTCAACAGACCCAAGAATCGTTAATTAATTTAATACTTTTTGCATAAAAAACTCATTTATAAGATTTTAACAATTATAAACCAATTGAAGATACTAGAATAAATTTTTTTAATTAGTCGAAGCAGGCGAAATGCGCCTACAAAAAAGGGTTTCCTAGCCTATTTAGTCATTAATAAAGTTGGTCGAATCTATTTTTTTGCTTTTTGCTGTGACAAATATTGGATTTCTTTAAATTTCAAAAAATTTTGGAGTTACGGAGGTATTAAAGATGAAATTATACATGTTTAAACTATAAAACTATAATGTTAAAGATGGTAAAAATGACAGACTTCAGATTGATTTTTTAATTCGAACAATTTTTTCAAAAATTAACCTGAAGTTAACATTTTTAACTACAAATGGAACCTGAAAAGAAGATTCTGAAAAGAAATGGAAAAGGAGAAATTGGAGCTATTTTATTTGTGATGACGATGTTTACAAACTTCTCTACTCAATAATTTTTATCCTGATGAGAAAACTATAAGTTTTCGAAACTTCGAATTGGAATAAAGGATCCAACACTATATTTTTCTGAATTATATCACTCAGACAAACCACATCGCTTTCCAACATCACTTCTAATCTAACTATTTTTAACCTATGAAATTTTTAATTAAAAATTGGAAAATTTTGCCTGTGAAAAGTCCAAACAAATTTTTGAATCAATTTTTCGTGAAATTCTTCCCTTTTAATTTTTGTGAAATTAGGCACAAGGCAGCGAATGGTCTCACTAAAATGTCGATATCAGTAGAACCAGAAGAATTTCCATCAATTTTTTTTAATGAAAGGTGATTTCATAAGGAATCTTTGTATCCTAATTTATCGAAAATCATAAGGGTCGAATTTCACGAAAAATTGAATAAAAATTTGTTTAGACTTTTTTTCAGGCAAAATTTCACAATTTTGTCTTTAAAATTTTATAGTCAAGAAATGTTCAATTTCATGTCTAATACCTTTAAATTTCTACAAACTTCAATCATCCGTTCCGAAAATGTCGATAACTCAAAAAAATCCAACCCAAAAATTCAATGTTGCGTAACTCCCAAACTTTTTAAAATAAAGAAAAATCCTTTGGGGCGAAAATGTCTCTTATATAACACTATAATTTTCCAACGTTTCATTAAAATCGAACGAAAAATTGCGGATTCTGATAATCCTGACGTGTACTGGCTCAAAGTTACTTTTTTCTTTTAAGTAGTAGCTATTTACTTATAAAATAAATAAAAATATGTATTTTATATGATTTTTTAAACAATTCATGTACTTTTTACATTTGTAATACCAGGGAAAGCTGAACGGTGATAAGTCTATCGCTATTTTCATTAAATTATTTCATTATTGCCTATGGAGCGGAATCTATTTTTCAGACAATTTTTATTAAGCTGATCCATGTCCCCAAACGAAAAAAAAACATATGTTACTCAATCGGTTGGAAATTGTTGCTTTAGAAAGGTTTTTTGACCCGCCTGTAAAATTAGGCTAGTTGGACCAGAAGCGGCGGAGCCTTTTTTTCTAGAGGGGAACAGGGGCATAGAATGAAACAATTTGTACAAAGTATAATAATATTTATTATGCAAAAATTTTACATAAATCATGAATAATGAATAAACGATGAATAGTAAATATTGAATAATAATAAATAATAAATACAGGTATAAAGTTCATATTGCCAAAGATTTCAGAAAGATATCAATGATTCTCCAAAGATTTTACAAGTTGCACAAATATTTCGCAAAGATTTCCAAAGAGTTCAGAAAGATTTCACAAAGTTTTCACAAAGATTTCAATAATTTGACAAAGACTACAAAAATTTCGTAAAGATTTCAGGTGGATTTTAAACATTCCACAACAATTTTAATAATTTCCCAAAGACTCCGCAAAAATTATGAAGGTTTCGCAAAGATTTCAGATAGATTTAAAAGACTTCACAAATATTTAAATGATTTTCCAAAGATTTCACAAAGAATTCGAATAGATTTAAAAGATACCATTGGGGAAGTAGGGAGAGGACTAATTTAAGAAAAAATGCTCAAGACTATTCATTGCTTCTCAGGCCTTCGTGGAGATCCTGTGCGCTAAGACTTTGAAAATTGTGCGATGTGTCAAACGTTAGTCTGTTGTTTTGAGCGACAATTGTTTCCGGCGATACTTAACTGTATTCTCAGTGGTTTTGTTTTTGGCTTCTGACGACTCATTTACTTCATCTGTCACAAACTTACAAAATTTTGGCACCAAATACGAATTTGTTTATTTTTGAAAGCTCAAATAATGGTAACTGGTGGCTTTTTAAAAACTGTTTGTAAATTAATGACGACTAAGGTGGGGCAGCAAGGGAGAAACGTATTGTCAATTTGAAGTCAATGAAATAAAAATGCTGAAAATACAAACGTCAGAAACAATCAACATTTTAAAGAGCTAGTGGAGATCCTTCTAGTTTCCAGACAACCTAAAGCTTGGCGGGTTTCATGTTGATGGAAAGAAGAATGAAATAAACATGAATGTGCTAGAGGGAGATGGGAAGTACTATCAAAGAAATCGAGAGGAGCACCACATTTCCATGATCCGAAAGCCTGGTTCAATATACTTAGGTCATCTCACTATGGTCAACGCTGGAGCTTATGGTATTACTAACATGATCGAGGACTACTTGTGTAAGCGTATCATATATTTTGCCACACTGCAGTGTTGTGGTGCCGATGGTGAAGCTACTAACATAGGAAACATGACAGGGGTTATCACAAGAATAGGAAAATACCTAGGTCGGCCGCTACAACTGAGTATATATCAACTGCATTCAAATGAGCTTACACTACGGCATATGATCGAGCCAGTCAAAGAAGACACAACAGGCCCACATGGCTTTTCTGGTCCTATTGGAAAAAGTCTTAAGGATCATCAGTCACGTCCTCGTCTAGTTGTTGAATTCAATGCTATTGAAACAGACTTACCTGATTTTGAAAAATTAGATCTCAGTGAAGATCAAGCTTACCTGTACCGTACGTGTATATGCAAAGATGTCGCAGCCGATGAGTGTCCGAAAGGCCTCGCTGTCATGCTTTCTGAGAAACTAAATCATTCGCGGTGGATTGAAACTGCATATTGTATGGTCAGAGATTACATTTCATCTAGTACACCGTCCAGGAAAATTGTAGTTTTGGTTACTTTTATTCTTCGGGTTTGCCTCCCAAGCTGATTCTACATTCGCATGTACAACAAGATCACGAATGCACTAAACAATCTCTGACATATTACAGTAAGGTTACGTTATTTGGATCACACGTGCAAACAAGTAGTAAAAGCCTGTTTTCTAAAATAATGGTTACATTGAGCATCCTGAAAATCTCTGCTTCAAGAAAAGAAAAGGAGTCATCGAAACAGAAACTTGTTCGGAAATTTGTGATACCTACAATAATGATCGAATTGCAAGGCACCCAAGTGTTCGAACCGCCAATCACAAAAATCCTCTCAAACGATGAGCTGAATAAAATCCACAGCAGGAATCTTTAGCCTTTATAATATCTAATCATCAAGTGCCGGACTGTCTCTCCATCGATTCTTCCATCGGTAGTAAATGAACTTCTAAGATACACGTAATTATCAACTTGTTCTATCGTCTTTTCATTTAAGGCAATGATACATATTGTTTTCTCATCCCTTCCTGCAAACACCATCATTTTTGTTTTATTTACGTTGATCTCTAGATCCATGTTCTTTATGCTATTATTCAGTCTGCTCAACGTTCTCTGGAAGCCATCGACATATTCTGCCGTAACGATCTTATCATTTGCAAATTCCGACCCACGTAAATTCACTGTCCCGAGATCAAGACATTTTTCGCCAATGAGGGCCATCCGTGGACACTTATCAATTGTGGCCAACTGCCCCTAAATTGGCTACAAATAAAGGGAATTGGGGAAAGTTAGGAAGCTGAGTCAAGGTGTAGTCAGTCGCTGAACAGTGATAACGAGTTAATCTGTGTTTATTACATTTATTACAGAGTCCGTAGATATACGAAGCGTGGGAATTTGAAAAGCTCTTCGGAAGGTCGTGGTAGATAGGTGTTGAAGATATTTCGCAGGATGTCCAAGTAATCCAAATAGGTATAGCACAGCACAGATACCGGCACAATTGCGCGGAATTAGGTCAATTTTGTAGAGGAACAACCGGGCGAGGTTTGTGAGCATTAGGCTCGGTCGCATGGTAGCGAGAACTGGCGATTTGTGGTCGACAACCTGCTTTCATCGAATTCGGGATTTGTCTAGCTCGATCGCCAATTTTCGGGCCTCACCCCTTCCGAATAAGATCAGTGCCGGAAGGAGCGAAGGCCCTACTGTAACTTCACGTGACACCCCCTCCCCCTAGTGCGGGACTTTAAACCCTTAAAGATCTTTATCTGGATCCACCAGAAGTTCCTGCTCGTCTACGTCTAAGACTATGCAGTCGTCATCTTCAGAATCCAGATCTTGACTACCTTCCCTGTCATTATTGCTCTTTTCTCCTCCATCCTTATTTTCCTCTTCTTTGCTGTCAGGAATAATAAGTTTCAGTACTTCAAAAAACTTAAAATGAATTTTATCCCAACTTGTCTTTTTGTATCTTTTTCTATCCCTATTCGGTGCCGTGTGTCCTGCCTTGCTGATTTCGTCCCTGTCCAAGCAGTAGTCATCGTGGAACAGATATAGGTTTTTCGGTATTTTTCTGCCACAGAACCTACACTTCGAAAACTCAGTGGTCTCCATTCTGAAGCAATAAAGGAAAGGACCTATTCGGCCAAACCAAAGATCATCAAACACAAAAAAAAGTTTTAAATAATAGCCTACAGTTAAATGCTTTTTCCTTAAGTAATATTGTCTCTGGGTGCCGGTTCTTATCATTTTCCTTTAGCGGTCCTGAGAATCTAGAACTATTGAAATCCCTAACTAAAAGAATCTGAAGAAATCTATAAGAACTATTGTTTTATCTAATCCATTTAATAATACATAAAATCATTCGTTTAATAATTTTATTTATCTATGTTTCTTACTGAATCTATTTATTTTCTCACTTATCAAGCCTTAACCTAAAATTCTTAATTCTATCGAGGACTATATAATAAGCTCAATTTTTGTGAACACTAATATACTTATTTATTTCAGTTACGAAAGAAAGTAGTTTTCATTTTGATTCTTGTTTTTTCGCTTATTTTTTTTCTTTGGTGTAACTTTCAACCTCCATCTTTCTTAGCTGATTTACATTTCTCCATTCTTTCTCTATTTCCTGTTTTTCCTGGTCTGTTATCTCCCATTTAATTAGTTTTATTTTTGTCTGTAGTCTTTGTCTCTCCAGTTATTTTTCTATTTCCTGTCTTCTTTGTGCTTCCACTCTTCTAGTTTCCAATTCTTCCACTAGGTCGGCTGTCTTCTTGATTCTTTCCTCTCTGATTCTTTTGATTTCTTCTGTTTGTCTTCTCTCTAACTCTTCCTTTTCCCTCTGTAGTTTGTTTTTGTATCTTTTTATGTTTTCTTCTACTTCTGATTTTTCTTCCTTCTGTTTTTTAATTGCCTCTTCATGTTCTGTCAACCAGTCTTTTTTCCTAATTTCTTCTCTAGACTTTATCTTCCCTTCTTCTATTCTTTTTAATTTTTCCTCTTCTTCCTTCCTGATCTTTGTTTCTTCTTCTTTTTTTATTTTCTCTCTTTTTCTCTCTTTATTTTCTCCTCTTCCTTTCGGCGATCGTTTTCTTTCATAAAGTCCAGAATTCTTGTAATCTTTGCTTCTTCTTCTTTGTTTCTTTTTGCCTCCTCTTCTTTAAGTCTATCACCTTCTTCTAAAAACTTAAACATTTTCTCAAAATTGAAAAATTCTGTCCTCTTTTTCTCTAGCTGTTTCGCCCTTGCCTGTATTTCTTTCGTGCCTTGAATTATTTCTCCTCTCAAATTTTCCAATTCTTCTTCTATCTTCTTTCTATTTTTTTGTATCGGTTCTTCCAATATGGATTTAATTCTCTCCTCCTTCCTAAGCTCTTCCCGCTTTTTCCATCTCTCTGCCATTTCCTGAAATAAAGAAAAACATCTCTGTCCTAAATTGTCTTTAAGTAAACTTTCTTGTTCGTAAAAATAAGAAGTTTCATCTTTTTCAGGCTGTCTATTGTCTTAAATTCATTCTTCTTACCTATCGTTACATGTAACTTCAGTATTGATGCTCAATTCTTTTTAGATCATTTATGTAACAATTCCCTATCAATTTTCCACGAATTTTACTTAGCTCATATATTAGATTTTTTTGAACTTCTTCCTTAATTATTCGTAGTTTGCGCAACCTATCAGTCCATTTGTCTGTTTCCTGGAATTCTATTTCGTCAGAATTTTCCACATCTTTTTTCAATGTTCGTAGTGGTTCTAGTTCTCTGCCAAAATTTAGGAAGGCAGGGGACAAATTTATTGATGAATGTTTGCTCGTATTTAGGTAGAATTGTAAATCTTCTCAAGTATCCCATTCGCTATGATCTTTATCCAAATAAGCCTTAATCGTAGTTTTTATTGACCTATTACATCTCTCCGTGGGATTCGCCTGTGGATAGTATTTCCGCGTTCTCGAATGTCTGATACCAAATTTTGGGGCGAGTTCCCCAATCGTCTTATTAGCGAATTCGTTGCCATTGTCTGATAGCAAAACTCTGGAAGTTCCCCACTTGCGAATTAATTTTTTGTGAAATTCACTCTCAATCGTTGGGCCGATCGCCTTCTTGATTGAAATTATTTCTACCCATTTCGTAAATAAATCAACGAACACTAACATGTATTTGTTTCTGTATTTAGAATTACGAAGTCGTCCCATGATATCAGTGGCGAACAACTATCCATGGCTCCTCAATAATTCTTTTTCCCTTTAATTTTTTTCCCCAAAATTAATTTCCACGGATTACTTTCGAGTAATAAGGATGATTTTCAGGGGTCGGGTCTGTAAAAATATAATTGTCCATCCCTAACTCGCCATTTTTCGTGTTCTTCAGGTTTCTTTCTCACCTGCCTAAATGTTGTGTTATACCATTCATCAGTTTCATAAATAAAATCTTTGTTTTTAATTTCCACGCTACTCGCTAAAATAGACGCTACGGATTTTTCTGATTCATTTATTCTTGATAGCGCGTCCGGAAATCAATTTGCGCTTCCCTTTCTATATACAATTTCATAATCATATTGTATGAGTTCTAGGGCCCATCTTCCTAGACGACCTGTAGGACTTCTCAAATTGTGAAGCCCTTTTAAGGCTATGTGATCTGTTATGACTTTAAACTTATATCCTTCTATATAAGGCCTACATTTGCTTACCGCCCACACAACGGCTAAGCACTCTTTTTCGGAAGCGGAATATTTTCGATCTATTTGAAAAGGATGTCTGAAATCAGGGCAAGCCAGGATAGGTGCTGTCGTCAACAACCCCTTCATCGTTTCCAAAGCTTTTTCCTGTTCGTCTGTCCATTCCCATTTTTTATCTTTTTTCAATAATCTATTTAAGGGTTCTATTAATTCTGGAAAATGTGGCATAAATCGCCTGTACCAAGAGGCTATTCCTATCCAACGCTGTGATTGTTTAATTGTTTTTGGTCGCGGGAACTCTAAAATTGGTTTTATTTTGTCATCATCAATTGGTAGGCCTTTATTATTTACAACGAATCCCAGATATTTAATTTCAGAGCAACCAAATTCGCACTTATCTGGATTGATCGTTAAACTTGCTTCATTTAATTTATCCAAACCTAAGTTCAAATAATGCATGTGTTCTTCAACCGTTTCCGAAACTATTAGTATATCGTCCAAATAACAAAACACGTTTGGTTTTAAATCTGGGGTAATTATTTTGTCCATAAGTCGTTGGAATGTTGCTGGTGCGTTACATAAGCCAAAAGGCATCCGAATAAATCGAAACATACCATTTCCTGGGAATACAACTGCTGTAATATTCTCGGGAATTTATGTCCAACGGTATTTGATTGTAAGCCGAATGTAAGACTATCTTTGAAATATATTTTGCCGATCGTAAGGTGTCCAAAATTTCGGCCATTATCGGTACAGGGTATAAATCTTTTTTATTGCCTTATTAACCTTTTTTAAAATCTAAGCAAAATCTATATTTTCCATTGAGCTTTTTTATCATTACTACTGGGTTTGACCAATCACTACTACAGGGTTCTATAATTCCTTCCTCTAACGTCAATCTTATGTACCGTCAAATTTGTTCCTTTTAATTTTTTGCCCATATCCAGTATTTTTTCCTTTAATAATCTGTTCATTTTTTCCTGTTCACTTTCTGAAAGTTCCATAATACCTTCGCATACTTCCGATGCAGAAGGTATTGGTTCCCTAGCTATTATCGGTTTTCCTATGACGTTATTATTTATAATCGCATTATTTTTAAAATTGATCCAAGTCATTTTATTATGTGATTGGATACTCTCTACCATTGATTGAGAACCCCTGGATTTTACTTTATTTCTTGTCCACATATTTGTATTAAACTTTTTCAAATTCTTTTTTCCTTTGAACTCTGTATTACTATATTCCCTATAATTAAACCTTTTTCCTATCGCGTTACCATCAGCTGTGGTATGCGTGCCTGAGTTGAGATCTCGCTGTTCGCTATATGAATAAGGGGAAAGTTTGGTTTTGGGGTTGGTTTATCTTTCAAAACCGGAGGTACCGATTTCCCGTCATCTAGCGTACTTTCGGATACCCCCTCTCTACCATTACGCAACGTAACAGTGTCACCTAACCTAATATTCTAACTCTTTTCATTCTCCTTCTCTTCTTTACTATTCTTATACTCTTTCTTTATTATCCCTTTCTCTTTCGTTCCTATATGTTTCTCATTTCTTTCCTTCTGCTTATTCTTACGAGATCTCGTTTCTCTTTCTACACTTAACCAGCCTGTTTTTGTTCCTATTTCGCGTATATATATTTTTACATTCTCATCATAATGAGAAAGTATTGGTTTTATGTGAAAAATGACTTTCGCGGATTCCATCAAATGTCGACGTTTTGAGGCCCCCTGAGTCAGAAAAAATGGTTTTTACGTCGGTGTCTGTCTGTCTGTCGTTGTCGTTGTCGTTGTCGTTGTCGTTGTCGTTGTCGTTGTCGTTGTCGTCGTCGTCTGTATATCGGATAACTTTTGAAAGACTAATCGGATTAGATTCTGCTTTGGCACACAGTTTCAGGGGGCAAAAAGAGGAATCGAGTTCGTTAACCAGCCATTTTGGATGAAAATTCAAAAAGTTAGAGCATTTTCAAAAATTTTTAGACCACTTTTTTCCAAATTTCAAAATTATATGTGCGGGCGCTTATAGTACTCGAAAATCTAAACAATTTATCCTTACGACTTTTTTTGATAAAAAGAAAATTGTCCGAGTTACAGCATTTTCAAAATGCCCCCAAAAAAGCGAAAACTAACATTTTCGGCCAAACAACGCACGATAGGAAAAAAGTCAAGATAGGAAAAGTGTTTCTTTTCGCACGTCCTACAAGATTATCATAACGACTTTTTGAATTTTCTTGAAAAATCGAAAATTCATATTTTTATTGCACAAGAAATAATGAAAAATCAA
>CAKNYM010022200.1:0-11267 GCA_932195095.1 Andricus curvator | reverse complement strand
ACATCAATGTAACGATGAGTATTACTATGAGTGAAATAGCGCCACATGCGTTCTTTCAGTGTGCGATTAAATCGTTCGACTACAGCAGCCTTAACATTTGGATCACGTACAGCACGAAATCTTATACCCCGTTTTAATAAAAAATTTTGAAAACCTACGCCGAGAAATTCTTTTCCTCTATCGCTCTGAAAGCAGACGGGAGATCGCTTTCCACTTTTATCGAGAATACACTCAAAAGCCCTTCTCACTTCATTCATAGATTTATCTTTAAGAGGCTCAACCCAAACGTATTTACTCAGCACGTCAATCACCACCAGTAGATACAAGTATCCATCGTTGGAATCTTTTAAATGCTTCAAATCAACTAAATCTGCTTCCCATAAATCATCTATATTTGATATATCGTAATTTATTCTTCTGAATCGTCGATGAATAGGTACGTGTAGATTATATGAATCTTGAGATTTTAACCACTCGACCACATTTGCACGTGAGACTCTTCCACGCACAGCTTTTGCGAGTTTCTTAATGCCAGCGTAAGAGGCTTCATGAGATGGGTCGAAATAAATTTCTTCTAACAATTTCATGGTTTTAGAAACAAAGTTTTCCAGTGATTACTACTTCTTCTCCTCCCTTGAGATTTAGCCGACCCCGTGCTGGCAGGTGTTGCTCGCTTCCTACTTCTACCTGGAGTGTCAGTGATACTTGTGTATACCTCGTTACCACTAATGCTGTCTTCGTCTTCTTCTGTCATTAGTGAGTCATAAAGTCTAGACGCTCGTTTGGGACTACGCCGACTACCTGTCTCGCTCGGAGAGATTATATTTTCTTTCCAGTATTCTCTATTTCCGACAATCTCTCTAGACATGCCGATTTCACGAAGCACCATGGCAAACTGGCCTCGCCCCGCCGGTTTCACCTTTTTTCTCAACCTCAACGCATCGTTTATTAGATCACTAATATTTGCATTTTTTACAGATTTACCATCTATAAAGAGAGAACCATGTGAATCCCATTTTATACGTTTTCGTAAATCTGGTTCACAAAGTCGCTGGATTAAAACAATTCCTTTATTTTTAAAACTTTTTGGAATAGTTGCAATAATATTATCAATATTTTTAAAATAATCTTCCCCCTCATCATCATCATTATCATTACTATTATTCGTAAAACCTATTTTTTTATCTCTCTGATTATCCTGCTCTTTATTCGGTTTTTTATGCTTCCATGTTTCCTGGGTGAAAAATAAAAATTTTTGTAAAACTTGCTGATACATTTTCCATTTTTCACGCTCATCTTTCAAGAATGGTGAATTTAATATTTCACTCATTTCAGCATCGAGTCTGGTCATAATATTACCTGGAGTTTGGGTCGTATTTTTGAGATTGGGACCTTTGTAGTTAGCACTAGAGAAGATATTATCTACAGGATTCATCGAAGAAGCGTGCGCTTTCGTATTTCCAGTATTAACCTCTGATCCGAAACCTTGTTGTAGAAATTTTTCTACCTGCTCGCTTGGCACCAAAAACATCTTTCTCGAATGCTCCATAGTTTTTAATTAAATGGAAAAGGGATTCTTACTCTCGTGAATTAGCTGAGCTGAAAATATTTGAGAGAAGACTACCGATAATCGGTGCGAGTAATAACGGTAAAAATCCACCCTTCTGAATGATAAAGCGTTTTTTATTTTTCCAAGTACCCTTCGATGCTGCCAATTTTCTTAAAGTATGTTTATGCTTTTTTAACTTGTGTTTTTCATGTGTTTTCAAAGGTATATTTCCTGCCAAAATATTTAGAGCGCACTCGCATATACATTTTACGAGTTTTGCATTAGCTGTGCTCAGAATCGCTTTTCGTTGATTACGATCGAGGCGACAGAGTGCATGCAACGCTGCTGTGTTTTTTTCACCAATGTGTTTACGTGCACTCGACGCCATTACATACGTACAACTGGTATCTGATCAACTCGAGCACCTCCTTTTATATTTTTGACAGGTATGTACACATATGAAAACCCATCAGTTGGAAAAATATTTGTTCTAAAACGACAATTATCGGGTGTAGACTGTTTTAAATCGAGAAGAAGGTAGCCGTGAGGTTTACATGTCGCGTCCTGATAAGACTCCTGTAAAAAACGAGGATTTTCTGGATATATTTGTCGAGCAAGATGTTGAAATTGAGCTCGATCTCGAGGATTTTTAAAAACAACGATATAATTTGTATTCAGTGATATATCCCTTTGTCCATGTCCCTGATGAAATAAATTTTGCGAGATAAAGATAACACTAAGATTTTTGTGGTGACTACCCTTAGTGAAAAGATCTACAATTGTATTGTTCGAAGATTCACGCATAAGATCATCGATAATTATGAGCTTAGCACGGTCATTATCTCTGGAATAATCAGTCGGTTGCGGTAAGCCTTCTCTAAATTCTATGGTTTCACCGTACTCAGAATAGCCCGACTGCCATTCTGAATAGTAAAAAAGAATACGTTCAAAATGTGTATCACACATGACATCGATGTAGCGTAATAATTTTTTGACAAAAAAAGTTTTCCCGCATCCGCTTGGTCCGCAAACCATAGCTGTGAAAGGATGTTGCCAACGAGTGTCCATTTTCTATACTGATATATAATTCACTATTGTTCATCATTTATAGTAAAATCACATAAATAAATAAAAAGTGTTTTTCTGAAAACTAATTAGCTTTTAAGCGCGGTCGGTGTGGAACCTATATAAGCTTTTTTCGGTTCCACACCACGAACCTATATAAGCTTTTCCGGTTCCGCGCACGGACCAGGCTTTTTAAGCTTATTAGAGCCTGGTTCGCATGCCGAAAATCAGCTAGTTCCCGGCAGCCGCGTTCCCGGATCGCCTGTATTAGCTTATCGTCAGGCGATCTCACGCGTTGGACCACCCGCGCCGGCCGATGCTGTGAAAATATAATTGCTATTTGCCTCAAACACTAAATATCTCACGAAAATAACAGAAAGATGGAGAGGAAAGAGTGTTGAGTTTATGGTGTTTTTAATCAGTCAAACACTTTTCAATTTGAACAACTAAAAGCCTTTACAACCTGTTCTCCAGACCCCATCGTAAGATGCTATCTTATCTTACCTGAGCTGGGATCTTAATCTCATATATTCTCGCACGCAAGGAGGGTTTAGGAAAATAGAAAAATATCATATTAGCTAAAAGCATATTTTTTATTTCAGTTTCAGAAAAATGGTTGCAGATAACAGTTTCAAAATGTGTTTAATAAACTCTTTTTATATTTCCATTTAAAATGCATACACATAGTCTCACATATTACACACACACACACACACAAACATGAAGAGAAATATACACGTATACACATACTTGTGATTAAATATGTGGACAGAAGGTAGCAAAAAACTTTTTTATTGTCATTAGTCCTTTTTTAATATTTTACACAGATTATCTTTCATTTCGTTAGTAATTTGAGTGTTTAAAATACATATTATTTTACAAAATACAAGTTCAAAATGTAAATTTACAAACTCCGGTGACAATTTGGTCTTTAGTTGCTGCTTAAAGTACTCAAACTTAACATTCACAATTTGACGCACAAATTCACCGGATGGTCTGTGTATTTTCTCCGCTAAAAAATAGGAACTCAATTCTTCCACGAAAATATCCTTGCAGAGCTTGACATTAGATAAAACCCGCTCCATACTTCTGATGCGTTCATCAATGCAAATAACAGTGTTGACGAGGCCTTGAAATGTAGCTGCTTGAAGAACAATGCCCGGGATATAGAGTTTCTCGTTTTTTCCTTGCGTCTCGCTATTTGTTGGACTGGATGCTGTTGTCATTGCTGCATTTTGTACAATCTTTTCGATTAAAATAGCTTTTGCATTGTACGAAGTTGTGAAAAACAAGTTATAACGGCCAATTTTTATCGGTAAAGAACGAAAGTCGGAGTTACTGTTGCTGCATCGATCCTCCAAGTAGGAACAAACGAGATCGAATTTTTGTTGCAATTGAAGCCATTCATCACGATTAAAGGAGATTCCATGAGATTTGTTGTCCAAGAATCGTAAAACTGGTTCAAACGATCCATCGGCTTGAATTTCCAAACCGAGAATAACTTTTTTCGAAGAAGAGTTATTCAAGTCGTATATTGTTGCAAGAATCAGAGGCTGACGAGGTGAATATTTTGCTTTTTTCACTGTTACACTTTCAGATGATGACATATTTACAGGACAAATTCGTTTTTTTGATACACTTTTCACTATCAAATCTTGTGAGGCTTCACTCTGGTTGACGGTAGATTCCATCGTTTGACTTGGAGACTGCGACATGTTATATGTTGAAATTTTCAGAATATAACTGACGGTTGTGTCCTGCGTAGCCGTTTTTATAGGTCACACATGACGGACTTACTCGGGTGGGGCGGAGTAGATATGACGTCACATGTGTTCAACCAATAAGAACACTTTCACGAGAGAGAGAGAAGCGCGTGGTGGAGGTATATATCCCACGTATGCGTTTTAGCCTGATTTGCATACGTGTGAATAGGGAAAAATATAGCGTGACACTGCACATGAGCACACACAATTAATGCTAAATATAAATGGTTAAAAACACGAAAATTTATTAAAATAATATGAATGAAATCTATTTTTAAAAGTTATCCATAATTTTCGAAAGGAATGCATTTTCTAACGTATTGAATAAAAGAGATTGTTATCCTTAATAGCAATATAATACAGGTAAATAAAGAGGGCGGCGATACTGTGAAGCGAGACATTCTGTAGAAAAAATTTTACAAGCCGGTGATGGTCGTGTAAATGTTTGTTAGCTATTCAGATAATACTGAATCGTTTTTAAAAATTTCTAAATTCAATATACACCTGCTGCAAAACACTCAGGATATTATCCTTTGTGTGCAAACTCAATCAAGGATTCTGTGTTCAAATATTTATGGCAAGCACGCCTCGAATTCTATAGCGAGACTGTTAATCCGTCTCTCTAGGTACCTGTTGTACAAAGCTGGCCCAGACTGCGGTCTAGGCGACCACCTCGATGATGATGATCATAATGCTTATATTGTATTATGCGAGGCGACCGTAATAAAGATTGCTAGCTATTTACAGAGTATATAGTTTCCTCAAATATTCGCCAGGCTGGCTGTTGTCTAACACTTTTGCCTATATTTTTGAGATTTTATCACTTGAGGGTAAATTTTGACGATGGTTCCCATGAAAATTGGAGGTGTAGCAAAGCATCTGATTGGGCAGATCGCCATTTCCAATAGGATTTCTCAAATTGCAAAAATTGTCTACATCTCCCACTATTTTGGAATTTTCTTCAAGATGATAGGTAGTCCTAGTAAACGCCTAATTTTTCCCCTCCCACACCATCTACCTGTGGTACTTTGATATAACCACCCTACACAACCTCCAAAGCACAGTTTCTCTAGATCTACGCTAGAAGTAACTTCGTTTGCTATTCGTTCTCTTTTCGAAAAAAAACTTCAACTCAAAATGTTTGCTCCAGCACTTTTAGCCAACATCATCGTGATGTGTGGTAGTACGGGGGATTTAGCCGATTGGCAATTACGGTTAATTTTTAAATTTTTGTTGAGTTTCCTTGATGTCGCGGGTGTTGATCGGGTTCTGCGAATGGTGGGTAACGATATTACCCTCCGTGAGTTACTAATAGCTCGGAGGACGGACGCTGCTGCTGAGTCGATTCGTTTGAATAGACTTCAAGATCTCTATACTGACGGTGAGTGCAAATAATTATGATTATTTTAAATATAATTATTGTTTGTCGTTATTTTATATAATAATAACGATAATAATAAATATAATAATTTAAAAACTGCATACAATTAATAATAATATTAATTTACATTTTAATAATTATTAATTATTTAATTAAATAATAATATTGAGTCAATAATACTAATTTTACTAATTTTTCTTAATTTTCAGCACCAGAAGAAGGAGTAGAATCGACACCAGCTGCTCTTACAACGACTGAAACTTCTGTAGATCGGTCCAGTCAGATCTTCGATCGAGATGGTGATGTGGCGATGATGGAAGTTTCAACATCACATTCACCATCATCAGTAACGTGTGGTGCAGCAACATCATCGACTCCCGATGTCATCGTCATTGATGGCAACGCGGATGTCAATGATGTTTCATCAGCAACAGCAGCAGCAACGACTCGGTCAATTGAAACAATTGATCTGTGCGGTGATGACGACGACGAGAACGAGCAACACCAAACAGAGAGCGACGAGAGTGAAAACGAAAACAGGGACAACAGTGTATGCGAAAACGGTGACATTGGTAGTGAAAACGGTGATATTGGTAGTGAATGTGATAACGACAGCAGTGACAGTGACGACGACAATGGCAGTGACATTGAACAAGTGATGTACGATGATAACTTCGACGAAAGCCTGTACGAAGAGGTGCTCACGGTTGAAGATGATGATGATGACAACGAAGAACAATTAACAACAACAAATCTTGTGGAATTAGAACGAGCAAATGGTAAGTCGTTAAAAAATATGTAAAATTTAAATACGTCTCAGTGAAAAATTTGCTTTATTTTAACGGTTGATTGTGTGTGTGTGTGTGTGTTTGTGTATGTGCTTTTACCTTTCACTTCATATTTTTCACATCTAATTGTTTATGTTGTCCGATTCGCGTCGTATTTCAAAACTAGCTTTAACCTAGCTTTGACGAATTACGTGAATTCGACAACAAAGGCAATGGCATGTTAAGAATAAAAGTGAAATGTGTAATTATATACATGATCGACCAACACGCACCCGATTATGTCGTCTTGTAACAATAATCATGTGAATATTATATTTAATTAATAATTTAATTAATAATCAATGATTACTCCCAAAATTATTCAATAATAATTATTATTAATAATTAATAATTATTTCAATGATTAATCATTAATGATTTAATGAATAATAATTAGTAATTATTTCAATTATGAATCATAAAATTAATAATTATTCCAAGAATCAATAATTAATAATAATTAATTAATAATAATAAATAACAAATAATTGATAATTAAGAATAACTGATTAATAATTAATGATAATTAATTAATAATTATTAAAAATGAATCAATAATTAACAATAATTACTACTTAATAATTGGTAATTATTCATTAATAACTTTCATTATTAATTTTTATTAATTTTATTAATATAATTCAATTTCATTATTTTAATTTAAATAAAAATTTAATCAATGAATTGTTATTATATTAATAATTTGACAATTAATATAATATTTTCAATTTATAAAAGTGTCGAAATTGTCTCGCTGTTACTAAATCGAATTAGTTTTGCGATTCCTGGGTTATTTGTTTATAAATAATATAAAAAGTATTAGTTTATTTGAGTCTAAAATAATATTTACAAAAGTGAGACCGAAAAATAAATTCAAATTTTAGTGTTCGCAAGTAGATCTGATAGGTTTTTTTAAAATACTTTAAATTGTCTAAGATTTTTCAATTAAGTGTAATATTTTTATATAACGTGTTTTACACGTAGAACCCAATCCCTCCACAAGTGGCTATATCCAGAGAGGGGGCGGACGAAAGAGGCAACGCTCAAATCAGAGTGACGATCACGAATCTGATGATGACGATGATGATGGAAATCTTGCCACGATGGCTGAGGACCAAGAAGCACTACGTGATCAGAGTAGTGTTTCAAATGAGGGTAGTGAAATGCCGATGAACTCAAAATTTTTAATTACAAATAAAAAACATAAATATTATCCGCGTTTTGCCTTAGATGGTACTGAAACCGAATTGCGATTCCGGTATAACCCTGATGAAACAATTTGCCCCATCGAGTGGCTTGAATCGGCGATTAAAGAGCTTTTTCAGTATTTATTAAAACCTTATGCCCCTCTTGACTTTGTCGGAATCAAATTCATCGCGGAAAGTTTCACCCAAGATGATGCAGCGTTGTCTTTCCGTTACGTACGCGATTGTCACTTTGAAGACCTATGGAATTTGATTTTTATAGTAACACAGAGTGTCGCCGAGTTTCGAATAGATGACAGCTTTAAAATAACAATTGATTGTGTTCATAATCCTACAGGGCTCGGTTGGGGGGTTTTAACTAGAGATGTGATTAACAAAAGGTCAATTTTAGCAATTCAAAATCGCGATAATTTATGTCTCCCTCGAGCGATTGTTTCCGGTAAAATTTATAGTGAACGCGGTCAATTAAGAAATGGGGAAAAAATTCAAAATGGCATGCTGTTCGCAAACAAAATTCCATCCTACAGACGGTATTAGCACGAGAGCTAACACGCAATGCACTTGTGGAAATACCGTCGGAAGGATGCGGTTTTTTTGAAATTGATAAATTTCAAAAATATCTTATCCGTGAACAAATTGCTATTATCGCTTTTGATCTCAAAACTTTCGGCGGCGGCGACTACCCACCTTTTTTCGATGGTACACGATATTTTATTGAAGCAGGTCAAATCCCTATACGTACTGTACATCTTTTGTATGATAGCGACACTCGTCATTTTCAGACAATTTTGAATTTGACGGCTGCGGCTTCAACTAGAAATTTTTGTACACCTTGTAATAAGGGTTATAAAAACATCAATGACCATAGGTGCTCGCAAAAATGTGGGGCATGTTTGTCGCAGCCGGAATGTAAAAAAAACCCTGATGAAGCATATACCACAGGACGCAAATGTGAACAATGCTTGCGTCTCTTTTTTAGTGACGATTGCTTTAATCGCCATAAAAAAAGAAATTCGTATTCCTCCACAAAAAGCGTTTGTGATGTATTGCGAATATGTGATGTGTGCTCGCATTTGGTTGATCTATCAAAAGATAAAAATCACAAATGTGGTTTTTCTTACTGTAGGACATGTGGCTGCGAGCGTGAATATAATCACAATTGCTACATGTCACCTACACGTGTAGATTCTGGGTTTAATGACGCGAAGAACCCCGTTTTATTTATATTTTACGATTTTGAAACGCGGCAAAATAAAACGCTCGACGGGGACGACTCTATTAATGAGCATGAGGTTAATCTCTGTGTAGCTCAACAAGTCTGCTCGTGGTGTATCGCTGAACAGGACATTAAGAAACCGTGCGAACACTGCGGGTTGATTCGTGAGTTTGTCTTTGCGGGTGACAATCCAGTACGTGATTTCGTAGATTTTGCGCTTCGTCCCACTGTTAAATTTAAAAAAATTATCTGTATAGCTCATAATGCTAAATCTTTTGACGCTCAATTCATCTTGAAGCATTTAACCGAGCATAAAAACTGCCAAAAAACAGATCCTGATTTAATTTTATCGGGTACCAAAATAATTTCAATGAAAGTAAAGCACACCATTTTTATTGACAGTATAAATTATTTTCAATTGCCTCTCAGCGCATTACCGGCATCATTTGGATTAGTGGGGATAGGCAAAAAGAAAGGAACGTTTCCACATCTTTTCAATACCCCGGAAAATAAAAATTATTGTGGACCTCTTCCAGCAATTCAATTTTATTCTCCGGGTACAATGTCGAAAAAAGCTCGACAAGAATTTTTAAATTGGTACGAGGAACAAAGTAGTGATCCAGAGTATCAATTTAATTTTTGGGAAGAGCTTGTTTCGTACTGTAAAAACGATGTAGATATTTTACGTTGTGCATGTATCGCATTTCGTAAAATATTTCTCGAGTGTGGAAATGTTTGTCCTTTCACAGAGGCCCCCACTATTGCATCGGCTTGCAACCGGTTTTTTCGGAAGCATTTCTTACGAGAAAATATGATTGGGATAATTCCAAGAGGTGGCTATAGGTGGGGTGATACTCAATCCAGGGTTGGTATTGAATGGCTCTTATCTATGGAGCGGGATCTTAATATTATCATTCGTCACGCTGGTAGAGCTCGAGAGCATCGTCTTCAAGAAGGCCCTATAGTAGATGGCTTTTTTGAAGATGAAGCTACGAGAACTCGTCGCGTATTCGAATTTCATGGTTGCTTCTGGCATGGTTGCAAGCTCTGTTATCCCATTGACAGAGATAAAAAACTTAGTAATACCGGAGAAACCATGAATGAGCGATACGAAAAAACACGTGCGCGGTCGGATAAAATAAAAAGATACGGGTATGAACTCACAGAGATATGGGAATGTGAGTTCAATCGGCTCAAAAATACGGACAGCAATCTCAAAGATTTTTTAAATAACCATCCATTATTAAAGACTAATAAGGTATTAAACCCTCGCGATGCATTTTACGGTGGTCGAACAGGGAATACGAAATGCTTTTACGAGGTGAAAGACGGAGAGATCATCGAGTATAAAGATATTTGTTCTCTGTATCCGTACATCTCGAAGGTAGGAAAATTCCCTGTAGGCCACCCAACTGTATATGTAGGGTCAGAAGATTGTAAGAAATTTACAAGTCCAGATTTTGATCTTACGAATGTCGAGGGTTTAGTATTTTGTACAGTTTTACCTCCACGGAAGCTTTATCATCCTCTTTTGCCGGTTCGTTTACACGAGAAACTCATGTTTTCTCTCTGTCGCACATGCTGTGAAACTCTGGAACAGGGCGAGTGTTCGCATGAAGATGAGTCACAGCGTGTGTTGGAAGGTACATGGGTTTCCGATGAGTTGAAAAAAGCTGTGCAATTGGGTTACAAAATTGTCGATATCTCAGAAATATGGCAATATAAAGTAGTACAGTATGATCCAATCACGCACAAGGGAGGTCTTTTCGCAGGATATATTAATATGTTCTTAAAGATCAAACAGGAGGCAAGTGGTTGGCCATCATACTGTATTGATGAAGTTTCAAAGCTCGAATACATTCGTCAATATGAATTGGCGGAGGGTATTAGGCTTGATCGTGATAAAATAATAAAAAATCCAGGTTTGCGTTCCGTCGCGAAGCTGTGTCTTAATTCCTTCTGGGGTAAGTTTGGTCAACGCAATAATTTACCGCGAACAGAAATTGTACGTACGCGAGAAAAACTATTGCGTCTCCTCACTAACCCAGAAATCGAGGTCAAAGATATCGTGCCTGCAAATCAAAGCATGATGTACGTTTGTTGGGTGTACAGGGAAGAAGCAGCTACCCCAGCACCTAACACCAACGTTGTCATTGCAGCGTACACCACTGCTCAGGCACGATTAAAACTGTACGAGTATTTGGAACAGTTAGATCGTCGTGTTTTATATTATGATACAGATTCGTGTATATATGTCACTC
>CAKNYM010022198.1:0-12883 GCA_932195095.1 Andricus curvator | reverse complement strand
GCTAAAAATTAAACAATTTTATTTGGAATTGAAGAGTCACGAAATTGAATGATTTCAGGTTAAAATTCCGAAAATAGGATTGTATTATATATAATTAAATACGTTACAAATTAAAGAATTAAAAATTGAAAACTTTTGAATTTGAATAATTTTGAATTCAAAGCGATTAAAATTTGTCTATTTGTAGTTGAAAACTAAACTGAAAATTTCAAAGTAGAAGCTTCTGAAATTCTAGAATTTTAAATTGTTATTACATAACAAAATTATAATTGAACATTAAAGCTGATTAGAATTTTTTTTTATCAAAAATTGAATTGAATTATTCTAAAAAAAACTTTCACAATAACTAGCAATTTTAAATGAGAAACATTAAAAATGAAAAAGTTTCTACTAGTAATTATTCAATTACTGATGCATCAATTTTAGAGTTTAATTTTTATCTTTTTTTATTGTAAACTCAATTGAAAATTTTTTTATTTCAAATCTTCCTTTAGAATTATTATTTATTCTTGAAATTTTACAATTAGGTATTTTTCAATTTGAAATTATTTATTTGTTTAAATCTTCAACTAAAAATCGGACGATTTTACGATATTACATTGAACATGAAAAATTGGAAAAAAGTAATACAAAACGAAATTGCTGTAATATGATTCCAATTTTTGAAATTGTACAATTTGAAGCTTTTCAATTCGAAATTGCTTTATATTTATATCTATAACATTATTAAATTCAAAACTTACTATCAAGGCTTTTAATATGAAATTTTGAAATATTTAACAGCGGAATTGTCCTGAAATTTTGAATATTAGAATTTGAAACTACAATATTGTGAAATTTTAAATTCGAAACCTCCAAAAATTAATGTAAAAATTGATGTAAGAAAAAACTTTAGGTTTAAGGTCTCAAAGATTAAACTGTTTTAGAATTGCGCATTCAAAACTATAATTGTAGGACTTTTGACTAAAAAATGTAACTTCAGCCAAAAAATAAATCACTGTCATTTTCACCGTTCAAAATTGCAGAATTTTAAATATTGCCAGAAATATTGTACACCTTTAAAGTTTAATTATTCTAAACACTTTGAAAATTATGCTTTCTAATTGGAAACTTATAAAACTTGGAAAACGCGCAAATTATATGAAATACGGGAAATCTCCTGGTGTAATATTTCTTTTCCGGCTTTATCCCGATTTTCTCCCGGTGCAAGTTTCTCTCGAATTTCTTCCGGTTCCCCGGGTGGGTGGCCACCCTGATTTTGTTGACAATTTATCTTTTTTGGTAGTAAATTAATTTTCCTGGTAAAAACTTAATTTTTGTAAAAGTTAAAAGTTCAACTCTTCTGTTGAAAACTTTTTTTTTAATTAAAAATTCAAATATCTGTTTTGGTTGCGAATTCGACTATTTTGTTGAAAATTCGTCTTTTTTGGTTAAAAAGACAAATTTCCTTGAAGTTTTATTTGATCGAGTTCTCCGAGGCTAAGGGGCATACTTCATTACTTTTCCTATATTTAAAAAAAATCCAGATTATCTAAAAAATAATTTTTTACGAAAAGACAATATATTGTTTGTATTTATTGAATTTATTTATATCAAGAATATTTATCAGTACACAAAAAAAATATTCATAGTTGACTCTACATATACTGACACATTTAAATGAGATATTTTGTCTATTGCCTTTTGTTCATTAAATTTCTTTATAACAATAGTAATTGTTAATACGAGGTAAAGCAATTTTTAATCGGACATCTTTGATATATTACTAGAATCGAAATTTATTTTGTGTTTATAAAATATTTGTACATGTTATAAGTCTTTTCGGATATAAAATTCGTCCTTTTGGATTGAAAATTAATGTGTTTATTTATATTATCGAGAATTCCTCTGTATGGATAGAAAATTCTTCCTTTTGGTATAAAATTTATATTTCTTGGTTGACAATTACTTTTTTGTTTTAATTCATCTGCTTTCTGAAGAAAAAAAGTCTTTTCGGCTTGAAAATTCATCCATTTGGTTGAAAATGTAACTTTCTTTGGTTGAAGTTAATTATATTTTGTTTGAAGATTTGATCCCTTAATTGAAAATTCATCTTTGTAGGTTAAATACTCAACAATTTGGTCAAAGTAATTTTTTGGTCAAAAAATTTAGTTGAAAATTCGTCTTTTGGGACAGAAAATTCGTCCTTTTAATTGAGAATTCAACTGTTTTCTAAGAAATTTGTATTTTTTGGCTTGAAAATTCGACTATTTGGTTGAAAATGCAACTGCTTTTGGTTGAAGTTTAATGTATTTTGTTTTCAAATTCAACCTTTTAATACCCTTAAGATATGTTAAACTCGTAATAATTCCGCGTTATTTTTCAAAATACAAGAATTTTAAACCACTTTTTGTTGAAAATATCAACTTTAAAAAAAACATTGTCGTATGGACCTAACCTAGCCTAACCATATAAAACGGAGATTTCTATTTGAAGATCCAAAATATTTAATCAGAAAGAGTATAATAGAGTAAAAGCGTCTTTTTACATATATCAAAAAAATAATGAACTGAAAACTCACCACCGACTAATATATAATATAATTAGTTTTGAAGTGGTGTAAATCAACTTGTTGACGAAAATTGACGTGCAGTTTGGCAACGTTGCGCGAGGACGCCAATTTGGTGAGAAACCATAAAAAACTGACTGAATATTTTGAATTCCAACAGGGGTACCGACATAACATAAAAAAATTCAAATTGCCTCCAAATTCCGTTCAGTTGCCAAACCTAACCATGATTTTGTATATCTCAATAAAAACTTCATTAATCATATTTAATTGAATTTATAGAAGTCAAAAGCTATTGTGGAAATGTTTTAGTGCATAATTATGACTTTCTGGTAGTGAAAAAAAATATTTCTTGTTTGTTTGTATTGGAATTAGTGGAATTAGTCAATTAGTATAGGTTATGTCTGCAAAATTGGCTGTTGGTACAATGAGATGTAATGTTATTTAGAAATTTAACATAAATTTGCAATTAGAGCGCAATATATGCAGTATTATGGAATTCTCAAAAAATAAATAATGTTCTCAACTTTTTTTTGTATTTTATAAGAACGTATTTACAAATTTTTTTCCAGGTATTATATTATAAATTTATTGTGATCAAATATATAAGTTACGCATGTTCCTCCTTCATCTTTTGTGATCAAAAATCCAAACGTTTTGTTTAACATTCGTCTTATTGGATAGAAAGTTCGTACTTTTGGTTGAAAATTAACCTTTTTGATGAAGATTCAACTGCCTTCTAAAAGAAAAACACCTTTTTGTCTTTAAAAGTTAACTATTTGGTTTAAAATGCAACTTTTTTTTTGGTTGAAGTTTAATCTATTTTGTTTGTAAATTCGACCACTTGACTGAAAATTCATCTTTGTAGGTTGAATATTGAACTATTTACTTAAAAATTCATCTTTTTTGGTTGAAAATTAAGATGTTTTGTTGAACATTCGCCTTTTTGTATAGAAAATTTGACCTTTTGGTTAAAAATTTATCTTTCTTGGTTGAAAATGAATTTTTTTGTTGAAAATGCAACTGTATTCTAAAAGAAAAACGTCTTTTTGTCTTGAACATTTAATTTTTTGGTTGAAAATGCAACATTTGTAGGTTGAATATTCAACTGCTTCGTTAAAAAATCATCTTTGTTGGTCAAAAAATGAAACGTTTGATTGAAAGTTCGTCGGTGTTCTAAAAAAATGTCTTTTTGGCTTGAAAATTCAACTATTTGGTTAAAAATTCAACTGTTTTTTGTTGAAGTTTAATTTATTTTGTTTGATAATTTAACTTCTAAATTGAAAATTCATTATTGTAGCTTTAAAATTCAACTATTTTGCTAAAAAGTCATGTTTTTGGTTTAAAATTCAAATGTTTTGTTGAACATTCGTCTTTTTGGATAGAAAATTCGTCCTTTTGGTTGAAAATTCAACTGTTTTTTTTAGGAAATCAGTATTTTTTGGCTTAACATTTCAACAATTTTGTTGAAAATGCAATTGCTTTTGATTGAAGTTTAATCTATTTTGTTTTAATATTCGACCTCTTATTTGAAAATTCATCCTTGTAGGTAAAATATTCAACTATTTTGTAGAAAAAGTCATATTTTTTGGTAAAAAATTTAAATGTTTTTGTTGAAGATTGGTCTTTTTGTATAGAAAATTGGTCTTTTTCGTTGAAAATGGACTTTTTGCTTGAAAATTAAACTTTCTTCTAAAAGATTCGCCTTTTTGGTTTAAAAATTCAAATATTTGGTTGAAAATTTTTAATAAGAAAATCTATCCAATAACATTAAATGTCATTTGATACTACATTATTTGAAACGTCTCAATAATTCTCATCATCTTAAAAATTTTTACAATTTTAATTTAAAATTATAGATTTGAATGTGCAATTTTGAAATTGTTCAATTTTTGAGGCCTTAAAACTAAAATTGTTTAGTTTCAAAAGTTTAAATTTGCGAATACTTGTTTTAAAGTTTCTTAATTTTTAAATTATCAATCAGGAACGTTACGAATTTTTCGGTTGAATATTGAACTATTTCGTTAAAAAGTCATCTTTTTTGGTCGAAAAGTCAAATGTTTGATTGAAAAATCGTATACTTGAATAGAAAATTCTTGCTTTTACTTGAAAATTAATCTTTCTTAGTTTAAAGTTAAATTTTTTTATTGAAAATTCATCTGTCTTCTAAAAAATGTATTTTTGGCTTGAAAATTCAACTATTTGGTTGAAAATGCAACTGCTTTTTGTTGAAGTTTAATTTACTTTATTTGAAAATTCGACCACTTAATAGAAACATCTTTTTTGGTAGAAAATTCGACTGTTTTGTTGAACATTCGTCTTTTTGGATAGAAAATTGTTCCTTTTGGTTAAAAATTTATCTTTCTTGTTTTAGAATAAATTTTTGTTGTTGAAAGTTGCACTGTCTTCAAAAAGAAAAACGTCTTTTTGTCGTGAAAATTTAACTATTAAGTTGAAATTGCAACTTTTCTTGGTTGCAGTTTAAGCTATTTTGTTTGAATATTCGACCACTTAAATGAAAATTAATTTTTTTGGGGACAGAATTCATCCTTTTGTATTGAAAATTCATCTTTTTGTTGGTAAAGTCATCTTCCTTTTGGTTTAAAATTTATCTTTCTTGGTTGGAAATTTAACTAATTTCTAGAAAATTCAACTATTTTGTAAAAAAAAGTCATATTTTTTTTCGAAAATTGATGTCGTTTGCTTTAAAGTTCAACTATTACGCCTCCTCAGAATCAAGTTTCACTTAAAATAGCAGGCTAAAGTTTGTATCCTAGAAATTATTTTTTGGGGATTCCGCTTGAGTATTTTTACCGAAAATGAAAAAAATCGTTTGGCCCCCTTTTAAAATAACTTGATATTTGTTGTTTTTTTGATCAATTTATGTGATTTTTTTCGAAACCAACAAGTAATAAGTAAAGTTTTCTCTGATAAAAACCTTTAATTTTGCGTACAAAAAAAATTTCCACGTGATTATATTGATGGACCTTCCCCTCCCTTTTAGATTTTGAAAAATGTGTAAAAGACATCAGTTTTTGTTCAATTTTACGTTTTTGGTGCATTTTACTTAAAACTTCTAATGGGTAAAAAAAAGTTAATAAATTTCCGAACAATTTAAAAAAAAAAAAATGTTCTAGCATAAATAGTTCTGAAGTTCTGAATAGAGATTTTTCAGTAAAAAAAACGTTAACACTTTTTATTTTCGAACAATATCTTGTCCCCTATACATCCTACATTGAAGTTGTTTCAAAATAAATTACAGCAGATTAAATTATCTTTAAAACTAAAAAAAAATTGATTCTAGCTCTTACAGAACATCAGTTATAGTCTCCTATAGCAGGCTGCTTTTTGTGAAATTCTTTTTACAAATTGAATAATCGAATTATTGTAACTGTTTCGTGTCAGTGCAATAATCCAATGAATTTATCATTCGCTAATGTCATGCAAAAACTCATTTATTGTATAAATACATTAGAAATATGTAAAGTAACAATAAAGGATTGATAAATTTTCTCTAAATGAGGATTTTAAACCTTGACTTCTGATGATTCTCTTTTCCAAGCACAAGCGTTAAAGAAAATAGTGAAAAGTACTGATGTGGTACATACAAAATAAGTTTTAAATAAAAAATGCGATCTTTAATAAAGTTCCACAAAGGGCAGCCTGCTACACACAAGAGAGTATAACTGATGTTCTGTAACAGCTAGAATCAATTTTTTTTTAGTTATAAAGATAATTTAATCTTCTTTAATTTATTTTTAAACAAACTTAATGTAGGATATATAGGGGACAAGATATTGTTCGAAAAGAAAAAGATTTAACGTTTTTTTTACTGAAAAATCTCTTTAAAACGTTATAACTTTAGAACTATTGATGCTAGAATATTCTTTTTTTTTAATTGTTCGGAAATTAGTGAACTTTCTTTTTGCTTATTAGAAGTAAGAAGTAAGAATATAATCACGTGGAAACTTTTTTTGCACGCAAAATTAAAGGTTTTTATCAGAGAAAACTTTACTTATTACTTGTTGGTTTCGAAGAAAATCACATAAATTGATAAAAAAAACATCAAATATCGAGTTATTTTAAAAGGGGGCCTAACGATTTTTTTCATTTTCTGTAAAAATACTCAAGAGGCATCCACAAAACATAATTTCTAAGGTACAAACTTTAGCCTGCTCTTTTAAGTGAAACTTGGTTCTGAGGAGGCGTGCTATTTGGTTGTAAATGCCACTGTTGACTATAAATTAATGTTTTGTGTTTGGAAAATCAATTTTTTGGTTGAAAATTCATCTTCAAAGGTTTTGTTGAACTTTCGCCTTTTTGGATAAAAAATTCGACATTTTGATTGAGAATTAAATTTTTTGTTGAAACTTCATCTGCCTTCTAAAAAATACATCTTTTTGGCTTGAACTTTCAACTATTTCGTTGAAAATTCAACTTTTTTGGTAGAAGTTTAATACATTTTGTTTGAAAATTCGACCACTTAATTGAAAATTCCTCTTTGTAGGTTGAATATTGAACTATTTGGTTGAAAAGTCCTTTTTCTGGTCGAAAATTCAAATGTTTTGTTGAACATTTCGTCGCCTTAAAGTTATAGTACATGTCCCTCAACTGTACTCTACTAAAACGTTGTCGAATGTTGAAATAAGTTTATCGATCAAAAATAATGCGTGATAAAGAACATATTAGCGCAAATTTTATTACTATTATGAATGTATTTTAGCTGATGTGGAAAATTGGTTTTGAACATGACGTAATATGAGATTCAAAAAATTCATTTTTTCTTATAATTATAGTACACCATGTCCACAAAATATTTATAAATAAACTATTTTTAATGAAAAAGTGAAAAGTTAACAAACTGATAGTTTACATTATTCTGTCGTATTTCATACCTCGAATTAAATGAATTATTCGCAAATTATTGACTTTCGAGTTATATTCCGATGGTTACTTTTAAAGTTAAATATATTTCTGAAAATTGTTATCTCTCAAATTGAAATTTGATTATCCATATAAAATATGTACTACGAAGTAGGCAATTTTTCACTTATAGCAATGCAAAAAACGATATGGCGTGATATGATTCTAACTTTTAATTAACGTCATTATTTAATTTAATAATTGTAACAACTGAGGGAATACATTTCGCTAATAAATGTATTAAAAAACAAAGTTTAACACTTACTTAGCCTAAAAATAATAATAGTTCAAAAAGTGGACATGGCGCGGTATAACTCTAGAGCGACGATTGGTCTTTTTTGATAGAAAATTCGTGCTTTTGTTTGAAAATTCATATTTCTTGGTTGAAAATGAACTTTTTTGTGAAAAATTAAACTGCCTTCTAAAAAATTCGTCTTTTTGGCTGAAAAGTTTAATTATTTGTTTGAAAGTGCAACTTTTTTTTTGTTGAAGTTTAATAATATTTTCTTTAAAAGTTAACTATTTTGTTGAAAATTCAACTGTCTTCTGAAAGAAAAAACGTCTTTTTGTCTTGAAAATGTAACTATCTAGTTGAAAATGCAACTTTTTTTGGTTGAAGTTTAATCTATTTTGTTTGAAATTTCGACAATTTAATTGCAAATTAATATTTTTTTGTAGAAAATTCTACTGTTTTGTTGCACATTCATCCTTTCTGATACAAAATGCATCCGTTTGGATTGAAAATTAATATGTTTTGGTAGAAACGTCATTTTTTTAACATTCAACTATCGGCTTGAAAATTCAACTATTTTTGGTTGAAGTTTAATCTTTTTTGTTTGAAAATTCGAGCATTTGGTCAAAAATTCAAATTTTTGATTGAAAATTCAGCTGTATGGATAAAAAATTCTTCCTTCTGGTTTAAAATGTATATTTCTTGGTTGAAAGTTAATCTTTTTCTTGAAAATTCATGTGTTTTCTAAAAAAAAAACGTCTTTTTGTCTTAAAAATTCATTCATTTGCTTGGAAATGCAACTATTTTCCCAGTTTTTGGTCAAAATTTGGTTGAAAATGAAACACCTCGGGTTGAAAATTCAACTGTTTTATAAAATACTCTGAGTTTAGTTTAAAATTAACTATTCAAAAAGTATTTTATCTGTAATTGCGAAACAAATCTATTGAAAATGATTTTCTTCTTTTTGAACTTATATTTTCGGTTAAATGAAAAAAATGATGTTAAAGAAAGCACTTCTTGAATTGAAGACAAATATTTTTCCGAGTGTGTGAAAAGCCTTGGAGCGGAAGTTCGAGGACGGAGGAATCTGTTGTAAAAGCGTGGCAGGGTGCGTAGAACTTTGCTGAGTGTTCCGAAGAATAATTAAAATGTGGCGTGATTTGTGAATGGAAAATATTCTATATATCTTGCACATATCGATCCTGGTCGGCGGAGCAGGACATTGACCCATTCACGTTGATTTATACGACGCACTTGGTGCATACACGTTCTCTAAGACTGAGTAAGATAAATCACTGTGCGTGGAATATGCGTCTGATCTGAGTTTCTGCCAACTTCCGATAAGCCACCGATATGCGTCAATTGACCGCTGACAAAGACCATCATGGACTTTGATCTCTGCAAATGTAGCTTTTAATTTATAATAAAATTCTGGATTTTCTGCTCGTTCAGTTATTCTTTAATCCTCCGTCGACGCACATGCAAAAGAAAAATAACATTAAATTAGAGATATGCACTTCCTGAAAAAATACTCATTGAGAATTCGACTTTTAATCAGATATGGAGCCGTGAATAAATTACGTAACGTATTTTTCGGAAATTTTTTAACCACGTACCCTCCTTTGTGAGGGTACGTAAGTTTTGAGGTTTGGGTGTGGGGTAATAAAATGTTACTTTTTCTTTTTTCATTTTTGTGACCAAAAACATTTTTAACCGAAAAGGGTGAATTTTCAACAAGATACATGAATTTTCAACCAAATATTTGAATTTTCAACTAGAAAAGATAAACGTTCAATTAAAAATATAAATTTTAAACCAATGAGGGAATATTTATATTCTCTATTAACAAAAAATTTAATAGTTGATATTTTAACCACGAAAATATTTTTATTTTAAGAGATTTATTTTCAATCAATTTCAATCACTAAAAGATGAACTTTCAACCATTACAATTAATTTTCTACTAAAAAATACGAATTCTCAATAAAATACATACATTTTTAACCAAATAGTTGAGTTTCTAATCAAGAAGATTCATTTTTTACAAAAAAAAAGACGAATTGTCAACAAAATGCCTGAATTTCGAACGAAGTAGTTCATTTTCAACCAAAGAGATGACTTTTCAACTAAAATTATGAATCTTCAATAAATAAAAAAAAGAACTTTAAAGAAATGAGTTCAATTTTCAACCAAGGAGTTCAATTTTCAACCTCAAAAGATGAACTTCCAACAGAAAATGTAATAGTTGACATTTTAACTAAAAAAGATTTTAATTTTAAATAAAAAAACAGTTGAATTAACCAAAGAGACGAATTTTCAACAGAATGCTTGAATGCTCAATTATTTAAATAAAAAAGACGAATTTTTAACCAAGAAGATTAATTTTATACTAAAAAGACAAATTATCAACAAAATACATACATTTTTAAACAAATAGTTGAATTTTCAATTAAAATTAATTTTCTACCAAAAAACACACAAATTTAAAAAAAAATAAATTAATTTTTAAAAAATTTGAATTTTTAACAAGGAAGATTAACTTCCTACCAAATAAGATGAATTGTCAACAAATTACAACAATGTTCAACCAAATAGTTGAATTTTTAAACTAAAAAAGACCAATTTTTAACAAAAAATGGAATAGTTAAATTTTTATTTAAAAAAATTAATTTTCCACAGAACAAAAACGAATTTTCTACAAAAGAGTTGAATTTTAAAGCCAAACATACAAATTTTCAACTAAGTAGTTCAATTTTCGACCAAATTGTTGAATTTTCGTGCCGAAAATATGAATTTTCTACAAAACAGTTGAACGTTCAACCCGAAAAGGTGAATTTTCAACAAAAAAGTTAATTTTCAACCGAAGCAGTTTAATTTTTCACTATAGAGTTGCATTTTAATCAGAAAGATAAAATTTCTACAAAAAGAAATTAATTTTCAAACCAAAAACATTGTTGATTTTTCAAGTCAAAAAGACGAATTTTCAACAAAAAAATCGAGTTTTCAACCAAAAAGGATGACTTTTTTTTACATAATTGTTGATTTTTAAACAAAATAATTAAATTTTGAACCAAATGATAATATGTTTAACTAAAAAGGATAAAAGTTCTTAACCCAAATTTTAATAGTACACTTGTCAACCGAAAAGAATGAACTTCAAACCACAAATAGTAGGATATTCTTTTTGGGTTCTATTAATTTAGTTTGTATTTCAGTTGAAAAACGAAGCCTGCGATAAATAAATAGGCATTTGGTAATTTTTAAACTAAAGAATAATCATTTAAATAACCATCGTAGTTCATTTTTAGCATTTTTAGAATATTAGCTTTGAAAACTGGAAATTTTGCTTAGAAAATAAAGTTAATTTTTCATTGCACACTTTTTGATTTCGGACTACATAAAATTGTAGGCCCTGGAAAAATGATAAAATTGTACGTATGTGAAACTAAATATTTATTGTTATTAACACCTTTTATTTTATAAACCTAATTTCATTAGGGTTCCACGTTCATTTAATTGAAAGAGTTTATATTTTATATATTTGTTCCTAAAGATTAGAAAATCTTAGTAAGATTTTTATAAGAAATGGTTTTGACCACGTACCCCCGCCCCCAGGTAATACAGCATCGAAAAATCTTTGACCTCCCCCTCCCCCACCCAAAAATAACTTTACGATATTTATGCACAGCCTCTATTGTGAAATTAGGTAAAACTCACCTCTGTGTAAATAAAAACGCAATCGGTGTACGTTGGTTATTGCGATCAACTTACAATAAGATGCATAAAATAACATAAAATTCCTTGTTCGCAAAAATTGATTACGGGCATTGAAATTAAAGAATTTGAACTGAAAACTTTTGCTTTGAAGTAATCAAAATTGAACTGAAAATTAAAGCACTAAAGGGGAAACTCATTTAAATTTTAAACTTTTAAAATTGAACTTTAATTTTGTTTTAATTTGAACGCTCAATAATTTATATGTATAAAATAGAAGCTTCAACACTTTTTAATTAAATAGTTTTCAATTAAATCTAGTTAAACTACAAAAATGTTAACCTTTATAAATTGAACAGTTCAAAGATTTCGGATTTTAAATTAGAAGTTGAATTATTTTTATTCGTTTCAAATTAATTATTGTTCAATTGTTATTAATACGTCAAATTTCAACACTTTCATTTAAAAATTAAACATTTGAAAAATTTAACCATTACTAAAATTGTAACACTTACAAGTTTAAATATAGGACTCTGAAATTCTAATGATTCAAGGCTATTTCAAACAATTCAGTTTCAAATTGTTTAGTTTTTGAATATTTGATTTATAATTGCTCATTATTAAATGAACAGTTAAATGTTGCTAAATATTTCAAATTGATATTTGATTATAAGAATGATTATATGAATGTATTAATTTGAAGTTACTACAAAATTGAAAACAGTTTATGAAGTTTCAATCGAACGTTTAAATTTTTTTTAACTATTAAGGCTAATTGAACTAAATACTAATTGAAACAGTTCAATTTTTAGCGCTGAAATCTATTAGTATATTATGCACCTAGGGGTAGAAAAAGTGCCTCTCCCCCTTGGCGCATACGATATTTTTTATAGCAAATGGATGATTTCAGACATTTCTCGAAATACAATCATAATTTCAGTCCATATTAGATTTTGAATAAAGAAGCATCAAATTTATGTTAACTTATTCCAAATTATCAAAAATTCAATAAAAAAATTGGCGGAAATTTTTGGTAATTCACGGTAATTTTAGAGGTGATTTATGGTAACTTACCATAAATTGCCTGCAATTCTATTTAAAAATGTCTATAAATTTACGGAAATTTATGGTAATTTAACAGGTAAATATGGTAACTTACCATAAATTACTCAAAATTCATTTTTACAAATTTCCGGAAATTTATGAAAATTTTCGGTAATTTACGGTAACCTGAGCAGTTATATATGGTAACTTTCCATAAATAACCGCAAAATTCTATTATCTCCAACCAAAATTTCCTCACAGTTTTTACGGTGAGTGGATTGATAATATTCCAAAAATGCGAGCTCATAGATGTACAATTTTCCTTATTCACCTCTCTTTTTATTTAATTTTGAAACAGATTGAGACTTTCCTTGTAAAATCAATTATTATTATTATTATTATTATACCATTAAGCCATTTCC
>CAKNYM010022196.1:0-15305 GCA_932195095.1 Andricus curvator | reverse complement strand
ATATATATTCTTTATTTTTCTTTAATATTCTATTCTTTATATTTTTTTCTGTTCATATTAATCTGTCTGACTCTGTGTGTGTGTGTGTGCGCGTTCATATGTGTGTGTGTGTGTGTGAATTTCAGAATCGTGCGGATTCAATCGGAATGAATTTGATCGAGAATTTTGGATTTACTCGGATTCAATCGGAATTATTTTTTTTCAGAATGGGTAATCATACGGAATCATTTCAAATGAATTTTGTAGCAAAATTCGGAATCATGCGGATTGATTCAGACTTTTTTTTACAGAAAATCCTACGGAGTGGGCTAAACTCATTCGGGATGAACTCCTCTCAAAAGTTTGGATTCACGCGGACTGATTCGGAATCAAATTATACTTAAACCCCTGCGGAGTCAGTCGGACTCATTTTGAATGAAATTCGGAATGAAACGAACTGCTTCGGATTGCATTTATAAAATTCTTCGCGGATTCGAACAGACTGGATTCGGAATGAATCGGAAACAGATTTCGCATTCGCACGGAATGAAATGGATTCAATTGCTCGGAATCAGAAGAACTCAGATGGAATCATTTTGATTCCGAATGAGTCCGAAACTTCCACCAGGGTGACGAGACGATTAAAAAAAGATAGAAAAAATCGGTTAATTCGTTCAATTTCTGTCGAGAGTTTTCGTAATTTTGCATTCACTTTAAGATTACCTTCTATATTGACAATATTGACCGATTGTCCTAATCTTTTTTTTAATTTTGTTTTTAAATTATATCAGGAAATTTATTCAGCTAATTAAAATTTAATGGAGTTATTTTATGCGTAATTTTAGAGATTTTAACAGGTAGTACGGTCAGGGTTGCTACGGGTATGGAAAACCTGGAAAACCTGGAAAAGTCAGGGGGAAAAAAGTGGTCAGGGAAATCAGGGAAAAGTCAGGGAAAATGGAAAATGTTCTGGAATTTCACGCAAAATGCGGGCAACACGTATTTATTAGTTCTTGGCGAGACTAGTACTTCGAATACAGAGTGTTTTGGGCGGCTGCATAATGTGGTAACGACAATAACTCACCACTTCATTGATAATCAACTTTGCGTTGTTTGCGACCGTGAGAGACCGCTTACAGTTTACACCAACAGAGTCAGACAACATCCCAAACGAGAGCTGCTGCCCGAGCAGCGAGCGTTCTAGTGGAGCCGAGCATACCTGAGTCCGAGTGATCGAGACCCGAGCTCAGCCGAAGCTCGATAATAATAATAACGAAACGAAACGTTCCGCAGCGACTTATATTTATTTGTGTTTCTCGAAGATTTTGAGGTTTTCTAACGTTGCGACTGTAACAGGACCATGACAGGTAAGCAGTTTTTTTTTAAATCTATTATATGAATGTTTGCCGCTTGATGTTAACTTGGTAACGAACTGTATAGCGTACAAACTGGCTGTGTTTACTGTATTTCCTTGGTTCAGTCCTTGTTTGTATTGTAAGTTACCGGTAATGGAACTTAAATTTTTTTTAACGAGTTTATTTCACAAATAAATAATTAAAATAACTCACTAAAAAATAAAAAATAAATGCGTAGGCACTTTAATATTAAAAGTCATTGAATTAAAACTGTCAGAAATTAATTTAATATATGAAAAATACCTTTATTCATAAAAACTAGGACAATTGGATACAGACAGAATTTACAAAATTTCGCTTGAGATGTTTTTCGTACAACGGTCAACGATCTTCTGGCAAACTAAGGGGAGAAGGTACTGGCGACAAGCAGGGCTTTACAGGTACCTACCCTTTCTTCTCGTTCATACTACCACCCTCTAGATACTTAGCCTCAGAACTCACATCTGCAATGAATCTGGTTATAGGCGAGCGGTGCACCCCTAAAAAGACGTATAAAAAGACGAGTTGACCGACCAGGTAGTTTCGCCAGGATGAAACCTTTTCTAATCGATGTATTATGTTGTTGCGAACAAAAAACCTCTGTGACATTTTTTCGTACCAATGGTCAGTAATTTGTTATTAACAAAAAACTTGAAACATTGAAAAGGATTTAAAAAATCGATACGAAAACACATTTATTATATATTTTGGGCAAAAATAAGCACTTTTTAACTTTCGTCATTTTTTCGAAAAACGCTTCGTTTTCGAGCTACGAGCGATTTAAGGTCGAAAAATAACCAAAATGTGCCATTTTCATAAAAAATGTTCTCGGTTTCTACTGGAGCTTTTTGAATTTTCTTTATTCGAGGTCACTCGTCGAAAGTTATATTTTCATGCAAACTTTTTTTTATCCTGGCGACTTTCTTTCCCTTTCAAGATTTGCGATCAAAAACTCGTGAAATTCACCGATTCTCCACGAGCGGGCGAGTAGCCGGAAAACAAAATATCGATTCGCGAACTATTGATATAGTAACTGTATACATTTTAATTAATGATAGTATCGCACATTTATCTAAAATTACGAATTATGCCTTGCATTTAAATGAAAAATAAAGAAATTTAATGCTGTTAGAAGAAATGCATATAATAATAACTATTTATTAATACAAAATATACATTTGTGCTTAAATATGAACTTTTATTTATATTTATTTCTAACTATTAGATGAACAACTAATCTTCAGTCTCACATTCAGTCACTGCTTCCATATCGTCAGTTTGTATTTCTAGATTTTTATATTTGATAGAGCAAGAGCACAGATCGCAACATTTAAAACCTTGTGATAAGCAAGAACAAATTTCTTCATCGCTGCAGGGCGACTTTCCACTGCAGGAACAAATGAATTTCTGCAACATTTCCATGACTGTATCTCCTTCAAAATAATTAAAGCCCAGTACGTTAGTGTGTAATATCCAGACATATCGTGTTGGATCGAAAGATATTACGTTTGCAGATCTTGCTTGAGTCCATTCATTAACTTGCCATTTAACACGCATAATATGCTGTAACAACGCTGGCTCTGCCGGAGGTAAATTGTCTACTGGTGTATTCTTAATAATTGTTATTTTATATCTCAAATAATTCATTGGTGTTGCATTTTCTCCTTCAAAAGCTTTCTTTCTTTTAGGTTTACTCGGAATATAAATCGCGCTTAACCATTTCGTCACTGAATAGTGAATCCAAAGCTTTTTGTACAGGTAAAGCGACTATATGTTCGCTCAATCATCGAAGTCTGGATCAGACTGTTTGAAAAATCTAGCATACGCTTTTTTTCCTATATTATGAAATGATCTTATGGTATCACAGCCAGTTACGGCGTGTAAAGTCATAGGAGCTAAACTTTTTTGTGGACCTAATTCTTCATACAGTTTATGAATAGGAATAAATCGACGGTGATCAATTTTACTGTCCGTTTTCCCAGTATAGAACCATATAAACGGTTATTAAATTTCTTTATTTTTCATTTAAATGTAAGGTATAATTCGTAATCTTAGATAACTATGCGACACTATCATTAATTAAAAAGTATACAGTTACTAAGGTAAGTGTGCCAGTTATCGGAAGCTTAAGGCGAATTTCAGATTTCAAATGCTTGAAAAAGTATAGTCAACATATTTAAAACTTAAGAAATGGGTTTCATCGAATAAAGCGGACCTTTAAAAATGAAATTTACTTATTACTTGCAACATATCCCATAAGAATGAATATTATCAGAAGTTTGAAGTTATAAATACGAGAATGCATGGGTTATCGGCAAGTCAGAAACCTGGCTACTGCAGTTATCGGCACTTCAATGTGCGAGTGATCGGCATCACCGTTTAAGAATATTTTAAAACTATTTCATTTATTTTGTCTTTATTTATTTTTATTTTATTTTTTTCGCCATCTGCCGACAACCCATGCATTGACGACGACTGGCACATTTATCTTATATCAATAGTTCGCGAATCGATACTTTGTTTTCCGGCTACTCGCCCGCTCGTGGAGAATCGGTGAATTTCACGAGTTTTTGATCGTAAATCTTGACTCGCTCGTAGCTCGAAAACAAGGCGTTTTTCGAAAAAATGACAAGAGTTAAAAAGTGCTTATTTTTTCTCAAAATATGTAATAAATGTTTTTTCGTATCGATTTTTTTATTCCTTTTCAATTTTGAAAGTTTTTTGTTAATAACAAATTACTGACCATTGGTACGAAAAAATGTCAGTAAGGTTTTTTGTTCGCAACAACATAATACATCGATTGAAAAAAGTTTCATCCTGGCGAAACTATCTGGTCGGTCAACTCGTTTTTGTATACGTCTTTTTAGGGGTGCACCGCTCGCCTATTAACCCTTGGGGAATTCCGTTCGGTCTACTGACAATTCAGTCCCAAAAGTTTCCAAATCCCTTCAATAAACCAGCCAGCACATACAACAAGGTTTAACCATCTCAGGGCTCATAATTTTGATGTTACAATTTCCTTGTAGCCTCCCTATTTTCAAAACGTTAAAAATAATCCTTGTCAAAATATTGCTACTATAAAATTATATGTACACAGCACATTTCAGATTTTTATTTTGAATGCATATTGATTACAATAAAAGCATGGGGCTTTCCAATGATTATAAATTTAAGCCCCACGCTTTTATTGCAGTTATCACAGAGTGTCACCTATTCACATTTTGTCACCTATTTTGAACTTTGTCACTCATTTCACCTATTTTGGGCATTGGCCACCTATTCACCTATTTCGAAAATTTGTCACCTTCACATATTTTTAATTAACAAAGTAATTTTTTTCAAAATTCTAATTCAGAATCAGTGGCCGTCACAATATGCTGTTTCATGAAGAAAGCTTGAAATGAAAAGTCAAAACATCAAATGTTTTGTTTCTTCCGTTTAATCTGAAGAAATTTTAAGACCAAAATTTGCAATTAAAAAAATGTTTAATTTAGCAAATACGAAAAATGTTTTCGCTCACTTTCAAATAATTCTATTTTCAACAACTTTTTTTTCAATTCCTAATTTTATATTACTTTCTAAGTTTCAAAAATAAATCATTCAATTTGAAACGCTTTAATTTTTTTTAAATTTCAAGTCGAAATATTTACATTTCCAACAAAATAATTAAATTCTCAACCAAAAACGTAACTATTTAATCTTCAACCAAATATTTAAGTTTCACATAAAAAATTTTTAATTATTAACCAAAAATAGTTGAATTTCAAACTTTTTCATACCAAATGTAACAGTTGAAGTTTCAACCAAAATATTTGAATTTTTATTTTTAAAAAGTTTAATTTTCAAGGGAATTGATTATTTTTTAACTAAAAGGACCAATCGTTAACCAAACAGTTGATTTTTTAATTTAAAAAGATGAATGCTTAATCAAAAACGTTATAGTTGACTTGAAGCAAAAGATATTATTTTTCAACCAAAAACGTTTGAATTATTATCAATTAAAAATATTTCAATTATTATCAATCAAAGAAAAGGAATTTCAAAAAATTGTTGGATTTCCAACTTTTCCACAAAAAATGTAGCAGGTGAAGTTTCAACCAAAATATTTGAATTTTTATTTTCAAAAGGTTCAATTTTCAAGGGAATAGATTAGTTTTTATCTGAAAAATACCAATTTTTAACAAAATAGTTGAATTTTTAATTTTAAAAAATTATTTCTCAAACAAAAACGTTGTAGTTGACTCAAACGAAGAAAGGTTATTTTTTTACCAAAAATATTTGCATTTTACACTAAAAAAAATTAACTTTCAACCAAAATATTTGAATTTCTCATAGAAAAGATGAATTTATCAACCAAAAATATTTCAATTATTATCAATCAAAGAAAAGGACATTTTCAAAAAAATAGTAGACCTTTCAAATTTTCCATTAAAAATGTAACATAGTTGTTCGATTTTCCGTTTTATTATCCCAGATTTTTTACGAATGAAACCTAAACCAACACATCACTTTCTATTTTTAGGGGCAAAAGAATAATGTCGAAAAAAAAGACAACATTTCAAGTGGACTGGATGATCGATCCAAAGCTTAAAGATATACGCAAAGTCAGTAATAATCCCCATTCAGCCATGTGCAAACTTTTTATGAAGACAATAGATCTCAGCAATATATGTCATACGGTGCTTGTGAGTCATATTTCTGGCAAAAAACATCAGCAGAAAGTTACAGCAGCAAGCAGCACTTACGGTATTCGGATGTTCACTCAAGCCATGGTAAGTTCTCAATATTCAAGATAATAAATTAAGCATGGCAACAGAGTATATCTTGTTTCTTCATGTTTAAATAATAGTGTGCCCTTCCGGCATCACAAGGTACGTGCAGGGCACGTCTTCAAATCGACAAATGAAACAATTTTTTTTGTCCAAGACCGTGGCTCGCTTGGCCCGCGCGCGCAGGCGTGCATGTAAGAAGTGAACATTGGGCATGTCTTAAGTCTTTTTTTTCTCTGTTTTAGCTGCCTCCAGCACAGAACCAGGAAGACCTCCCTGCAAATTCTGATGATCCAGGTGAAAGTACGTCCGGCGCCGAATCTGCGGTGCTCACTTCAGTTGCTCCGACTCAAGCTTCAAGCATGCATGGCATAGCAAAATTTCTGTTGCGCGACGACGTGACAAGGGCAGAAATTTATTGGTGTTTACATAGCGTTGTGAACCATTCTTCTTTGTCGTTCGCTGGGAAAGTAGTTCAGGTATTTCCTAAGATGTTCCCAGATATACAGATAGCGCAGTCAATGCAATTGGGACGTGCTAAAATTTCGTACATTATTGTGTTTGGACTGGCACTCTTCTTCCAAGACAAGCTCATCTTTCAAGTAAAAGAGTCTGATTGCTTTGTCGCCTGTTTTGACGAGAGTCTGAACAAAATTGCCCAGATGCAACCAATGGATTTAGCTGTGCGCTTCTGGAACAAGTATAATAATGAAGTATGTACTAAGTACCTAACATCAGCTTTTTTAGGCCACTCTACTGCCGTTGATTTACTTCAAGCATTTAGAGAGAAGTTTGAGTCGTGCAATATATTGCTGAAAGATCTACTTCAGCTATCTATAGATCGGCCAAATGTAAATTTTAAGTTTATCTAAGATTTGGAAAATCACCTTCGCTCCACTCAAGATCAATCTGCCCCTATGATGATTTTAATGGGATCTTGTGGTCTGCATGTCCTCAATGCATTTAAGCAGGGGGCAAATGCGAGAGACGAAACTAGATCACCTGTCGATGATGAATACACACGTGTATGCGGCGATTGTTCCTTAATTGATTAATTATTATTGTTTATATAATATTTAATAGATTGATCATCAACTACGCAATTAATTAGTAAATTAGTTCATTAAGCAATGAATTAATTAATGAATTACTTGATTATATAATAATGAATTTTTAAATCACCAATTAATTAAATGATTAGTTTATCCGATGTGTGATTAGCTGATTTTCTTGCATTTGCTTTTGTCTTTCGATGAAGACTAAACTAAATCGCCGTAATCTAGTATTCTCAAAAACTTTCACGGTCCACCTCCCGCTGTGTCACTTTCGAAATGGGGTGCGCCTGTTTTCGGTACATCATGGGTACTCTCCCGGTGGCGGGTTGCTCTTTACCAGGCGCATAAATCCAGAATATTTTCGATTAATTAAAAAAAGACAACAACCAGAACATTTTTCGAAAAAAGGAGACTAAGAGGGATTGTATTGTGACCTTTAGATTATGTGGTTAAAATATTACATCAAGCAATTCATACTTGTAGGAGCAAAAATGTCGTAATACATGGGCTAAAAATCAAGCCCAGGGAAGACCCTTAACGTCTTGATACCTCTCCTCCTTTTCCTTCTGCTTGGCAGTGATATTGTATTCGGTCGGACCCGAGAATTCGATCACGAATATAGTTCGTTCCTCGAAGTCTTGGAGAGCGATGTCAGGCGTCGAATGTGCAATGGAAACTGCTGTCTGAAAATCGTAGTTCTAGAAAATTTGGCACTTCTCGTTTTGGACAATTGACTCTATCTCCCTCGGAGCGTTCGGCAGGGCAGGGCCGCGGAAAACACCGTAAGAGAATGTTTCCGTGTATTTTCTTATCGAGTAGCTTTTGGCGGGAATTTTCTACCTCTGCTTTCTTCACATCGGCTTTTAAAAGTAAAGCATTTAGATGGAGTGATGCACTTTCCTCATTTCTGATATTAAAATTTACGCCAATGGTCTCGACCGCCTGCTCCGCGGCTTTGTAAAGGAACGCTCCTTTGCCAATCATCTCGTGTTTCCTGACCATTTTCAGGAGATGATCTCTCCCATTTGCAGCGATGTAAGCTGTGCTCAGAACAATTCGGTTATGAAGGCATTGGAGATTCAGAAGTCCGCCTTGACGGCTTTAGATGTATAATCGCGGAACGGACGAATTGATATGCAAGCTCTTATGCATATGCATTAGAGACTCCTTCACTGATGTTACGTCCTGAATGCGGCTTTTAGGTACGCCCAGGTATGTATAAGTCTCTCCAGTGTCAAGTTGTCTAATAACACTTATATCTACAAGCTCAGAGTCATTTGGAACGCCAATAATCTTTCCTTTCTTCAGATGAATCTTGGCACACTTGTCCAATCCAAAGTTCATACCAATCTTTCCAGTGTACTCCTTGACGATATTTAAAGCACTCTGAAGTTTGCTTTTACCAGAAGCATAGATCTTCAGGTCATCCATATAAAATACATGAGTGACCTTATGATCGCGATGATTGATTTCGCCGCAGAGGTATTCAGGAGAATTTCGTAGTGCGAGAGATACAGGCAGAAGTGTGATGCAAAAAAACAGAGGGCTCATGGTATCGCCCTGGACGCCTCCCCTCTGGAAGGTTACGTTGTTCGTTGTCACCCGATAATTTCCAGATGAGATAGTAAATCTAGTTAGTGGGACGATGGTCGTGGGGGTTAAGGCGTAGGCTTTGGACCCACTCCGTCGGCTTGCGGGTTCAATTCCTGCCTCACACTCTGGAAGAGCCTCGGCGGCCCATGCGGTGCACACTAGCCTAGCAAGGGAGTTGTTCGTCTTCGGAGAGTCGTGGGAGAAAGTGTGTGGGGTGTGTGTAAAGGAATAGGGAAGAGATACAAGAAAAATTTAAACCCTTAGGGGACACATTAGAAGCTTCCATTCCAAGGTAGTCAATCTAGTTTTCCAAAGTGGTATCAAACTCTCTATGCATCTCACTATGTGTGGATGAACCTTCAAGCTTTCCATCAGACAGATGGTTAGTCTATGAGAGGTTGAATCCATAGCTTTGCATTAGTCAATCTAGGGCATTGACAGGGCGCGCTGATAGGCTGCTGCGTCTTTCGAGACGCACCTGTCAATTAGCAGGTTCTCTCGGCAGCCTGTCAAACCTTTTTTCAAGCGACGTTGTTCGTACATCTCTCTCCACACAGGCTCAATTCTTCGAACAAATCTGTTGTTTAGGACAAATGTAAAGATTTTATACCGTGCCACTGCGGAGTGGGCGTTTCCGACTTTAAATAAGGCGTGAATATGCGGGCCAGATGTTGGTGTGTAGAAGTAAACTTCTTTCACCAGAAGTTCTTGATACCATCTGGTTCAACAGCGAAAAAGTTCTTCGTGCCTCTGAGTGCTTTGTTACCTCTTCGGCAGTAATTGATAGATATTCCTCCTCAGATGCTATGAGGTTGTCGCAAAACTCCTTGAAGTGGATGATATTGTCAGTATCATTGTTCAAATCCAGTGTTTTCGGGATGTTATATACCTCTCTCCAGAATCATGATGTTCTTTAATTCTGGTAGCAAGTAATCTACTAGTTTGACCCACATAACATTTTTCACAATTCAAACATTGAATTTTATATACGAAATCAGTAAGTTGTAAATTGTCTAATAAATCTTTTCCTAATTTTATAAATTTATCAAGTTTAGAGTCAATTTTAAAATTTGTTGTAATATTAAAATCATTTAAAATCCTTTTAATTTCAAAAGATAACCGTCCATGATAAGAAATTGATACTGTTGGTTAAAAGTTAAAATTCCTATCTATATTTATATTAGTTTGGTTAGATGAAGAATCTGTAATTGTTTTAATTTTATTATTAATATGTGTTTGAATAAATTCTGTTGGATAATTAGTTAAATATAGAGTCTTTTTGATAAATTCAATATTTGCACTTATTTTACATTTATTATTATTTATATTATATATTTTACACTTACGCATATAAACACTTACGCATATTCAATATTTGAATTGTGAAATGATTCATGTGATGATTTAAGCGCTGTGTCTACAAGATTTTTAACTATAGAAATTTTATGTTGTATTGGGTGGTTAGAAAGAAAATTTAAATATCTACCAGAATAAGTATCTTTACGATACCAATCTGTGATGATATTAGCTGAGTCAGTTTTTATATTAGAATAGAATAGAATTATTACTTTCAATTTCATGTGTAAATTTAAGTCTTGGATGATAAGAATTAAATTGATTTATAACATAAAGTAGTTTATCTTTCGGTAATATAATGACAGTATCATCCACGTATCTAAAATATGTGTGTAAAGAAAAATTAAAATTTTTTATGACATTTGATTCTAATTCTTGCATAACTAAAATACTGTAAAAATACTGTAACTAAATACTGTTTGTTCCATTAAAAATTTAATTTCTTCTTCAAATTTATCAAGAGGTAAATCTGTATAGTTTTTTATATTAATCCATCTACTTAAAATACTGTTGATAACTAAATCAATTGGAACATTTGTAAATAACGAAGAAACATCGAAAGAAACCATGATATGATCAGGTGCAATTGATTTATTAATTATTATATTTTTAAATTCAAAAGAATTTTTTACTTGAGATTTTGGTACTGTTAAAGCTTTTTTAAGAATGTTATTAAAAATATTAGCCATTTTATAAGTCGGTGAGTTTATTAATGAAACTACAGGTCGAAGTGGACAATTATGTTTATGAACTTTAGGTAACCCACAAATTCTAGGAATGTTAGTGTCATGTACTAAAATATCTTTGCGTAATATGTTTTCACCTAAATATCCATTAATTCGCCAAGAATTAAAAAATTTAAATGTTTTATTTTTTAATTCTTTTTCAGGGTTTTTATTTAATTTTTCATATGTTTTGTTTATTTTTATAAATTTATATCACTCAGACAAATAACATCGCTTAAACATCTTCTATTCTAACTAATATTATATTTTGACATAATTTGTTATATTTTTATTGTCAAATTTAGAAGGATTAATAGTATAAAAATGGGAACGTGCGTTGATATTCGTAGAAACATATTCGTAATTCTTTTTTTTTTTCAACTATAGGTTTTCAATTAAATGAAAAAATTGTTGCAAAAAACATTATTTTATTTTCATTTTTTTTTATTTCAGCGTTCAGACATCTTGCTAGCTGACGTCAACAACTTATATATACTAATATACTAATATATATATATATATATACTAACATATATACTAATACTAATATCAATATGACTCTAGCGTATTTTAGTTGAACCATATCAGACGCGGGAAAATTTTGAAAGGTATCAAAGTATCAATGTTTAGTTTGTTTTTGGCGTGTTCTAAAATTGTTTAAATTCAGTTCTTTTGAGGCCCTTTTGAGGACACATTGACTCTACATTAATTCTTCATCAGCGGAATACTAATTTAGCAAGCTGGGCATGTCTCATCTAGATCGGCGTATGGGATGAGGTTGAGCAAAGTATTTACAGGTCATAAAATTATGAACCTTATGAACTTGAGGTAGGAGTCGAAAAAGGTCGCTTACAATGGTAACTAATAATTCTACAGAAAAATGTATCGAATGAAAGTTGTTATAAATGATCAGGATAGCCATATAAGTTAAAAACGATATAATGTTTATCAATTTTAAAAATGTTGTTGCTAACCCGCCAGATGCATATGCTTTTTCATTAGCATTGTGTATTAAAACCACTTAACTAACAACTATTGACTTCTTTTTGCCTCATTTTAGGGTTTCTTTACCCAAGGGTGTGTACTTTATGTCATGCTCTACTGTAATTTATTTTTCTTCTCATCCTCAGCCACAGTTAATAAAACGCAACTCGACGTTTATCGCAGTCATTGACACCACTTACAAGTTTGTTGTAACGTTCAGTCCGTGGATGTCATTGTCATCATCTTGCCAGGATGACGAATCGTTTTTTAAGAAGCTCTCTGAGATTACTGTCACCTCACAGAATTTAAGTTTCAGTACGTTTTCTTGTAGCATAAACTATCCCTAACCGTCAAGTGATCGTCAGCATCTTTTTATATGACGAAAGGAGAAAACTCGTTGCTGCGCTCCATGGAAGAGATGGTGACGACGGCCACTAGCTTCTACTAATAACTATGGCCGAGGACAGAAAAAAAATGAGTTACAGTAAAGCATGACACATATTACATACGATTTAGAAAAAAAAAACATCTAGCGAGTTAAATTGTTTTAATACGTAATTTCAATGAAAAATCATACATATATATATGCCCCTAATGAGTAGGCAATCAAATTTGTAAAAGTTATTCACCTCTTCCCATGGCCCAATACACTATAAACGAATAAAGGGAGGATGTAATTTATTTGAGAAATTTTTTGATAAAAATTCTTTCTTAGGTCCCGAACCCCAACCTGGATCTAAGCTGACACTGAATTATAAGGAAGATGCTTATGAACTGAGATCTTCGACAGACGAATTAGATCTGAAAGATCCTATTCACGTACAAGATTACAGAAGGGAAGCGAAGCGAAATTCTAAAAGAGGAAACAATGATGATACTCAATCCGAATGTGGAATTTCAATGAAATATCCGGAAAAAGAGCGCAAGGATAGTAATTGTTCAGAAATAATTTTACTCAATATAAGTGGAAGAACATCAAGATTGTCATCCGTAGGAAGTCAAGGCTCCGGATATTCTGGAAAGCTTTCCGTTACTTCTAATATATCTTCAAGGTAAAAAAATCTGTGTTGGGGAGTAACGAGTTGAAAGTAACGAAGTATCTCGAAAAGTTACAATAACGGTAACTTTTGCTTTAACATAGTGACTTTTTTAAACAAGTAATTGTTAACGTTACTCATGTAGTTTCCGTATTTCTATTACTTATTTTGTAATTTTTTAAAAACGTAAATCCTCTCATTATTACATACTGTTTATTTAATAAAACGCGAAATTCCGTTTCCGCCTTCAAAAAGTAACTTTCAATGGATCTTCAAGTAACTGTAGTCGGTAACTGTAAATCTAAGCATATATTTTTATTACTATCGTATTATCTTTTGTATAGCATTTGTAAAAACAATACGGTGGGCCTCAACCAATTTCTACCCAATATTTGGCGAGACCGTAAAAAGACTTGGCCTCCTATGTACACACGATACTTTACGTAATAAGAGTATGTTTGCATGGGGCGAAATAATGAATGGGCATGCGCATAGCCCCTACTTTGCTTCTCCAAGACACACGCGAAAATGCGAAATTTCTTACCAAGTATGTCCGAAGCTTGATATTCGAATACATAGATAATTGCCAGCAGCTCCTTCTTAGTTGTTATGTAATTCGTTTCAGCCAAGTTCAGATATCGACTCACCAAGAAAATTAATTCGATGATAACCATCGAAATGACATTGATAACGTACAATGTAGTCGGTCAAGCTCTAATGTATTCCTATTCAAATAAGGCTAATATCTGCGTCCAGCTGTCACAAACATACAAGGATCACGTGCACCATGCCACCCAAGTAAAGGTTATTTCCAAAACGACTTTACATGACCACTTGTTACGTTGACATCTATAGAAAATATATCCCTTTGTTCCATGTGCATAAGATAATATTTTTGATTGTTCACCCACAAATTTTCAATGCTCACATAGCATAGGCTCATAAATCAAAAGGAACACGCTCATCATTTAGAGAGGACGCGTCCAAATTTTTGCACAAATTTCCGTATAAGGGAATGCATGCGGTCATCAATACCTTTTTAACATTGCCTTTTACACAGATATAATACTGATATACTAATACTCATAAGACTACTCAGCCCCTTTGCAGCTAGGAAGGGATACATTGCATTTAGACTACTGCGTATTTTCCAAATAAGGACGTATCTATAATTCTGAATTCTAATTGGATATTTGGACTTTTCCTAACCGTTTCTTACACCAGGCCTACACAGGTAGGGGAAATTTCGTCGAAATTGCTGATTTGCCAGATTGGATTTTAACACCACAACCGACCTCTAATCATTCAACTTCACGAGAGCGATCACCACCTCAAGCCTCTGGATGAGAGCAGATGGAAGTGGTGGTGGAACTCGAACATGTGGCGATTGAGTCCATTTCTCCTATCTGGGCAGGCCTGGCTGCCTTACACGATCACAGGTGCGATCATAGACGCTGTTTGGTCCTTTGACCTACCCTACTTCCAAAAACTACTCACCCCCTTCTGGATCAGAAGGCGGTTAACGTGTATAATTACTGCAACATTGCAGAGCAACATTCAGTAAGAAAACACCATCACCAGTCAGCATGTTCCTCTGTTCTTTAAGTACTTTACCCCTGACTCTACAACACGTACCAGAAGTACTTATTCGCAACTGGTTAGTACAAAATCTGTGCGGAACTTTAAACTCGAAATCAACGGCAGATATAGGTATAAAGCCCAACAGATAACCAATACACGAACAGGTCAGAACAATTAACTTGAGCCCCCCTCCCAGCCTACTACCCTACATTCCCTTCAACGTCAATTGTTCGCGGACCCGGCAGGGGTTCTAATCTGGAAAGCGAGACTCAAGTTAGTACTAGCAGCTAAGAAGGTGGAACTCTTTTCCTATTCAAAAAAGTGAGTAGGTAATTTATTGAAAGCTATGTACAATCATCCCTCTTTTTATGTACATGTTTGCTAAGTAGTCATCACTGCTCAAAGTGGACTAAACCAACGGTTTCTGCTGAATATGGTTACAATAATTGATAAGCAGTCGTGGTAAACTGTCCAAGGTGGTCCCGAAGGAAACCCCCTTAAGAAGAGGCGTAAAAACCGTGCCGAAAGCTGAATGGCACCTGGGTGAGGTGTCTCGCATGGTGAATCTAGGATACTAGGATTCCCTTGTCCTTGACAGTGATGTTGTAGTCGGCCGAAGCAAAGAATTCGATGACGAATATAGTTCCTTTCTCGAAGACTTGGACAACAATGTAGTGAAACACTGTTAGGGCCGCATTATGTATGCGTGCAGAGCGTGTCATGCACACTCTCTTCACGCATACATAATGCGGCCCTAACAGTGTTTCACTACATTGTTGTCCAAATCTTCGAGAAAGGAACTATATTCGTCATCGAATTCTTTGCTTCGGCC
>CAKNYM010022188.1:0-11570 GCA_932195095.1 Andricus curvator | reverse complement strand
CCCCCCCCCCCTAACTCATCCAATATGGAGGCTATATTTTTAAAACTTTGGGAACTTTTTTTTATTGTATGCTTTCAAATGGCTGATTCAACATTTGATTCCCTTTGGGGGCATTTTTTGCATGCTTACCCGGCTATACCCTTTGCAATTTTTAAATTTTAATCTGAAATTGTTTTATTCCGTTTATAAAACATTCTATGTTAACAAATTTACAAGATTAAGCTGCTGGGCTTTGAATACTAATAATCAGGAAAAATGAAAAGCTGGTCAGGAAAAAATGAGGGAAAAGTCAGGGAAGTTTGAAAATTAAGGTTTGCGGCCACGCTGTTAGAGTACTTACAAATGAAATTAGGGGACGTCAAGCAGAAAATCCGAGGAAGAGAAAAAGGAAACAAGTCCTTGTATCATTTACCCTCAGATCTCTACCACTTTTTTCATTCCCCAGTTGATCCTCAGAAGGATTTACTTGTAAAAAGTTTAAAAAATACGTGCAAAGGACCCTCATAACAAACCAGGATAAAAAGTTGTTTGCTTCATGTATCTGCTTTGCACACCTGGTATATCACGGACAGTCTTGAGCTCGAGGCAATAGAGCGTGAAGTAAACTCATCTCGGCTTATTCGGGATTAGTCAGGATGAGTCGGAGAAATGGCTTTCTAGACTTACTTTTTTACGCAAGGAGACACCAGAAAATGCAACTCGAAATATCGTTCAGCAGAGTCTGGACCAAATTAGTATGCAGTCCTTGGTCCCTGTCCTTTCTCAACTCAACCAGACGACGAAGGAATTAACCATTATCATTTTCACCAGACTCGAAAGTGATGCAACGAGTAAAGAATAAAGATAAAAGACGAAAATCGATACCTCCAAAGAAAAAAGGATAAAAATTAAGGGTGATATTCAAGGAGCTACTGTTTTTATTTCGCAACTTTTACTTTAAGAGAGGAAGGCTTTTAGGAGCGAATTAATAAAGAGTTTGAAACTATACACGGGAAGTGAAGTTATCTTTTAAAAGTAAAATATTTTATAATAGGAACAGGGAAAAAAATAAAAAATAAAAGTAAGTTTCGGTTTTTATGATATAAAGTGCTAACCTCGTTTCTCGAATCCAACAGCTCTTTAGTCTTACGGGAAGTGACATTGTAAACCAGCAGACTGCCTCTCTCATCCCGGTAGAGGATTTCATCATCTGTAATCAAAAATTGTAGTTTTGTTAATTTAGTGTGGCCGCTAGAATGGAAGAAAAAAATGTCGGTTCATTTCCCGGGCCCTTGATAAACCCATAAATGGACAATCAAGATATTGACACATTATTTGTATTATTAAGCTATTGGTCGGACAATTATAAATTAAGATACATAAAAATAAAAATGTTCAGTTCAAGGTTTAAAAACTGAACAATTTTTCGGTACACCTAACTCATTTCCAGCTCGTTCGGATTACGGAAATTTTCGTAATACAAGCCCCAGCGCTATAGTTGAGCGGTTAATATAGCAGAAACTTCCGTAATACTGGACAGTACTTAAATAAAAAATATAATTTAATGTACCTAATATCAAGTAGCATTTAAACCGTATGGGCATTCCTTATAAAAATAAGAATTTCGATACAAGATATTCGGACAAAAATCGACGCCGCGAATTTCGCTGTTCAAAATTACATCATTCTGAATTAAAAATGTATGCAATCCTAATGATCAATAACTTATTTTATTCTTTGAAATATCCTGCACACATATATTAGCTTTATTTTTATTTAAAAGATTTAATTTACTTGGGAATCATGCAGTTACTATATTTGAAAACAATTATTTCTTAAATAATTCTAATATTGAAAAAATCAAATCAGAGTTGTAAGGAACCTTTGAGGGAATAAAACCAGCTCTTGATCATTAGGATTTAATCAAAACTGTAGCTTTTTCCTGCAGCGAAAGCGAAAACACAAAAATCAAAGTAACTATTTTTAAATACAAAATTTCAATCCAAAGCATTTTTTTTAAATGGTCTTCAGTATCTCTTTCAAAATTAGTTAATAGAAATGATTAGCAATGTGTCACATAGAATGGGGTTGCAAAGATTCGCAACACGTGACGCTCTTCTCTGATCAAAAAAATTTAATCCCTGTCAATACCTTAAAGACCAATATTATCGGCGCAACAAAATTTAGTAGTTTATAAGGCTGCTGTCTACGTAATCTGTCAAAATTAATCTTTAAATTATATTAATGTTCCTAAATGAAAGAAAATGTCTAAAGCTTCAGTGTCACATGACATTTTAAGAGGGGGTTCACCGAAATGTCACAAATCTTCACGAGAGGGATGGGTGAGTCAAACTCACTAAAAATAGCGTCAAGTAATATGTGAACGCTCTTTTCCTAATAAAAACTTTACAAAATTGAACAATTTAGCAATGAACCAGCAAACTAACGTTCAAAATAGGAAATGTAACTTTTAGAAATTAAAGTTTTCAATTTTGAATGCTTTAATTTTAAATCTTTTTATTTTGAACACACGATTCAAAATTTCCCAAACGTTTTTGACTTGTGAGTTCTCTAATTATGAATCCACGCATTTGAAATTATTTTAAGAATTGCAAATAATTTATGAAGCTTTTATTTATAATTTTCATTTGTTTGACTATCAACGCATTGGATTCCAAACAGTAAAATCTTGAATGATTGCAATTTTCAATGTTTCAGTTTGAAAAAATTTTAGCTTTAAACAGATTTTGAATTGTTCATAGTTCAAGTTTTTCACAGCCAATAATTATTTAACTTTACACATTATAGTTCAGTTTTTAAAATCATTAATTGATGTTCCGAAGGGGCTCGTCGTCCCCAAATTCAAGATGATTAATCAAATATTTTTCATAAATTTGACTAGAGGGACAACTTGACGCTGCCATTATTTTTACAGTTGATCCACTTGAAATGTTTAACAGATCAAAATTGTTGGATTCCAAACACTTTTAATTTCTGATGGATCAAGCCTTTAGAACTGTATTAAACATTTTTCAATTTTCAAATGAACGACAAGCAATTAAGACTGAAAAAAGAAAATGTTTAGAATTATGCTTTCTAGGCGAGATTAGGGTATGTTAACGCGATTAAAATTCATACTCATTGATAATAGCATAAATTTCACGTGATATCAAGTAAGTGAAATTTGAAGTAAATAAAGGTTTTCCTATAGAGTGTCTACCCAAAGGATAAACAGGATTTTTTAAATTTCCTTTCTTCTAAATCAGAATTCAAATTATTTTCCAAAATTACCATTAATTAAAAAAAATTCTTTCTTCCAAGTCACATTATATTTTTTTACGAAAATTCCCTGTCCTGAAATCTAAATTATAATTCGTTACGGAAATTTCCTGTTAGAAAGTGAAAAGTATAATATTTTAAGGAAATAACCTGTTCCAAAATGAAAATTATAATTCTTTACGGAATTCCAATAAAGTCTGAATTGGAACAAGGACTTCCGAATTCTGACTCAGAACAAGAAATGTTTTTGTGAATTCGCTTGGTATAAAACAGAATTGAAATTATTTTCTAAAATTTCCCGTAACATGTCAAAAATTACCTGTTTCAAGTCAGAATTATATTTATTTACAAAATTTTCTATTATAATTTAGAAATATAGTAACTCTATTTTTCTAAAATTGGAAAAAGGGAAGTTCAAAAATATGATCAGTTCTAACATTTTAACAGGGATTTAAAAAAAATGCTTTCTTCTAGATCAGAAGTAAAATTCTGTTGAAAAATGCCCATTTCATGTGCAAAATTCTCTGCTCCAAGACAAATTATAATTCTTTACGGAAACACCCTATCCTAAAGTAAAAATTAACCTAAACAGAAAATTATAATTCGTTTTGAAAATTCCCAGTTCTATCTCAGAATTCTAATTATTTTAGAAAATTCCCTATCCCAAAGTCAAAATTCTAATTCTTTGCAGAAATTACTTGTCCCAAAGTCAAAATTATAATTCATCTTTTAAAATTACCTATAGCAAAGTTACAATTATAATTCTTTACGGGAATTCCCTATCCGAATTGTCAAAATTATATTTCTTTAATATGAAATTCCTTATCTCACACTGAAAATAATAATTTCTTACTAAAATTCCCTGCTGCAACGTAAAAATTACAATTCTTCACGAAAATTTCCGGTCCTAAACTGAAAATTATATGTCTACTGAAATTCCATGTCACAACTTAGAATTATAATTCTTTTCGAAAATTACCTGTTCCAATGTAGGATAATTGTAATTCTTTACGATCAACTCAGAATTATAAATCATTAACAAAATTCCCAGTCTCAAAGTCGAAGTTATAATTCTTTACTGAAATTTCCTGTCCAAACTCAGAATTATAAGACTTTCTGAAAATGCACCGTTCCAAGTCAGAATTAGAGTAATAAAATACATGAAATGTCTTTTAATATGCACATCATTAAGTACACCATTAAGCCATTTCCCTTTCAGGGTAGGCGTGACACTACCCGATACGGGTAGTGTTTCTAGGTGGATAGTTTCTTGTAATAAATAACTACAAGTGTGGGCACACCACACCCACGATGTGCCAACAGCACGCAGTATTCTCGAATGGACACCCATCCAAGTACTAACCGCGCCCAACGCTGCTTAACTTCAGTGATCGGACGAGAACTGGTTTTTTCAGCGTGGTATGGCCGTTGGCTAAAATAATAAAATAAAAAGTAAAATGAAAAGTAAATAAAAAATATTTAAGAACTGCAGTCAATTGTATGTGATTGGTCAAAAAGCAATCTTCTATATCCGTGTTGCAATTAATTTTGATGGATAAAAATTATTGTTCGTAAATAATAGATTTTGAAGAGAATTGTGTTTGGATTTAGAAAGTTAATAACCGTCGGGTAAATCTATCCTTGGAAAGCTATGGATTATTTTGTGTTTGCGGAAATAAAATGAGAGAGAGCAGTTATAACAGCATTTTCGTTGGAAGTTACGACAGCCGGATTTATCATGATGTTCAAACTGTTCCAATCGCTGCGGCAAAATTGACCGCAACTTGTAGTCGGATTCGACCCACGTGCGAATATGTGGTTGAAAAAAAGAGGGGACTATAAACCAACGCTCTTGAAACGCAATCGTGACGCACGTACCGATATTGGTGAACCGTAACTTATGCGATTGACCCATTAATTCTCATCACGCACCTTGATCGAATCACTCGAACAATGTTGAGTTGAGTTGAGAAAATGCAGATTCTAAAGAACAATCGGGGTGGAAATCCAATTCAGAGAAGAATGGAAATTAAATTTCTATTAAACCTAAGTTCAATAGCATTTTATAATCAAAGAGAAGAGAAGCACAAAGTTCATTTGTTACTAAACTGAGCGTATTGCAAATTAAGAGACTCACATTGTGGCAACTCAAAGTAAAAAAAAATGCAGGCCATTTTCCCAGGTTTCCCGGTCATAAGTTACGTTTTTCCCGGTTGACTTTTAAGCTTTTATAACTAATAATTGAAGCCTTATGTCAAAAAGGGGCCTACATAGTGTTTTGTTCGAAATGAAAATAAATGCACAAAAAGGGCCTATTACATGTCCTCTACTGAATTCTCTAATTACAAGTATATTATTAATGTCTAATTTATCTCAAATTTATTACAAAGTATCAGGATTATCGAATACGGATCTAACTAATTTTTAAAAATATCAGCTGTATTAGAGGTTAAAGTCTAAGATAGAATAAAAACTGCGAAATCTAAGTTAAAACGAGAAATTAAAAAAAAAATCATCCTCGTGAAAGTATGATAATTGATTAAAATAAGAATGTAAAGTAAATCAGAAAATGCTTCAGTAAACAAAAATACAAGGTATATTATGAACTGTTATCCCATTGTCAAAAACAGATCTAAATATCATAAAAAACAAAAAATTTCGATGAATGTCCCTAATGAAAGAGGCTAAAATAAGGTTACAAATTTTCTGAATTATTTAAATTTTCCTGTACAGTTCTAAAATCAAAATTCTAACGGCTAAAATTGATTCAGAAAAATAAAAATAATATGCAGAAACAAAAGTAAGTAAAAATTGTGTACGATTTTCCGAAAACGCGAACAGAATATGCATAAATATTGATTAAAAATCAACTTTTAAACTCCATAAAAACAATATAATACAGTTTTTAGGCTTATTTTAAAGTATTCATATAATCAATAATTAACACTTATGTTTATTCTCTTTTTTTATTGTTCACAAAATTGATATTTTAGTGGTTAGGCCCCTTTTGACAAATGGCTTCAATTATTCAATACTAATTGCTTTATTATATAAATTCTGGAAAGAATTTAACATTTTAGAACTCCAAGGCAAAATATATAATGTAAATTATTGTAAAAGTGATTTCAGACTTCAAAGCCCACAATTTTCTCAAAACAGGGTGAATAGGACAATTTTTTAATAAAATCGGGAAATAATAAGGGAATATATTATTTTAAATAACACTAAACTAGGTACCATATTCCTGAAACTTCAAGTCGAAATATATTGCATTTTCAACAAAATAGTTCAAAAAAAAATTTTTTTTTTAACTAAACAGCATATATCGCCAAATAGTTTAACTTTAAAGTAAAAGAGAACTTTATATCCAAAACGACGAATGTTCAACAAAATAGTTGAATTTTCAACAAAATAATTCAATTTTCCACCAAATAGTAGAATTTTTAACCAAAAGACATTGATTCTTGACTAAAAGTATGATAGCAGACTTTTTAATTAATAAGAATGAACTTCAAACCATAAAAGATGAATATTCAACTCGAAAAGCGGTTTTTCAATTTATTCTCGAAACATTAAGAGTGTACCTAAATTAAACCTCTATTATGCCAATTATTAGTAATTAATTCTACGAATTTAGGTTACCGATGTAATCACTACGTTCAATACTTGAAAAGAAAATATTTGAACGATCCATCAACAAAAGCTTCACATTCGTAAATATATAGCGTAAAAGGAACATTCATTTTCAACGAAACATTAACTTTAAAATCCTAAATAAAAAATGATCTTCGATTTTTTTACGGGTATGTTTGGTAACACTGAGCACAAATCTAAACAGATTTTTTTGTTTGAAGAGCGAGACGACATTTCTGCAAAAGAAACAAAAAATCTGAAAAATGCTTCCAAGATAGTTTCTGGTTACTCGTCACCCTAGATTCATTATTTGAAAATATGCTAGAGTTTTGTCTAATGGAATGAAGTCCCTTGAAATGATTCGGTAAAGCTTCCTATTTTAAAAAGATAAATGGCATGAAAATGACCTTTTCATCAAGGGAGAATGTTGAATTATAGGGTATTTTTAGGAGATTTTAGGGGAACTTTGGTTGATTATAAAGGTTCCGAAAAAACGAGACAAAATAAGGGGATGATGAGAGAGTGGGTGGAAACCTTGCAGATGGGTTCAGTCATTTAATTAAATTGCGCCTATCGGTGATTAATGGTTGTAAGCTCAGATCCTAGACGTCCAAGTCCATTTCGCCAGCAAGCGACGCGACGCTGCTGTAACCAACAACTGCTCAACTAGTACTCGGTCAAGAGGGAGGTAAGCTCCTTTACAAGCCTTCTTGTCCCTGGAATCAGAAGCGTCGAGACGTTGATAGACGCTTACGGGAAACGGGGAAATGTTCAACCAGCTTTCAACATCAAGACATAGTTGAGAAAAGCCCTGATGGTTTCGAGGGATACAGTTTATCAAGGTAGGAAGCCCTCGTTAATTTAAGGAACCTACTCGTACCTTGCTGGTTTCTCTAAACCTCAAAAGGACACTAGAGGGTTCAAATCATTCCAGCCGAGACGTAACGTTCCCACCTAATCACAGCATATTTGGCTTAAGTGTTACGTATCTTGGAAGATAGATTGGAGTCAATGAAAGGATGATGCAGTAGTATGAATAGTTTCGAACAGTTTCAAAACTTTACCGCTAAAATGATTTAAAGGCCTCACAAATAATCATGTTGAAAAGCAGATTCTTGGTCAAAGTACGTTGAACTTTTTAATAGTTTAATCATTAGTACTCTTATTAACGGGGTAGAAAAGCGGGTAGGCTTCACCTCTCCTACTTGGTGTTTCAGAGCTCACTGTCTTGGTTGGATAAAATATGTAGAATCGAAAATAGTCGGTACCCAAGACAGTGTCTGATGCGACTCATTGGATTGGCGAGATCCGAGAAAGGAAGCGATGGTCCCAACTGGTTCAATCGGTTGAACAATTTTTTCAGAGAAGCTAATTTAATCAAACTGTGGCCCTCTGCTATAGCATAGAGGTCCCCGCAGGAAATAAAGAGCGAATACTGCAGGAATAAGAAGGACTTTTAATTAAGCGAGATATTTTAGGGCACGCCCAATTAAGGAGTCTGCAGGTCTGACCTCACCTATACTTACAAATCGGGGTTCAACCTTACGTTTTCAATGGAATGAATCTTAACTATAACAGAGTTTTTGTACAAGCCCACTTTATTAATGAGTGTTCTAGACACACAATAATTGATCAGGTTTCATGTAACCTGCCTGAAGGAGAGATGTGTCTATATTGTGGTGCAACAAAGGATGATTTTTACCACTTCCTGTCGAATGCCCACGCTCAGTTATTTTTAAGAGGTAGCTCACTGCCTTGACCTTGAATTGTTTTCGAAAGATACCTTATCGACTTCGGATGTAGCGAGTTCGAAAAATGTATTAAAATGATAACAGAAATGTTAGACGAGCATATTTTTTATATGTGACAGACTTTTTCATTATACCGACGTCAGATGTTATTGCAACGCGTTTTTTTATCTTCTTGATGTATAAGTATGATTTTGATTGAACGTGTATAATCTATTTTAGAATTTTTGTCTATTGTTGTTAAGGCATACTCCAAGCTTACTGTAAATGGACTGTGTAGTTTCTCAATTATTTATTATTACTATCGAATTTATAGCATCAGTATTCGGTTCAATAGTAGTGCTATAAATTCTGTAGTGTATACATTTATATCAATAAAATATCTGCTTTTGAACGAGGTTTATTGATTCAATAGTATATTTTATTGAAAATGTAAAAATTTTTTCCATTAAATACAAAATTTAAATTAAATTTCAAATCCTCTCGCTAAAGAAGAAGTTGATCAATAGAAATTTCGATGCAGGGCGAACCTCCATACAGTAGATAATACAACGACATCAGATCTCAAATTCCCCCGAAAGGGGTGGATGTGTTCAGTCAAGCGTGACAAACAGCCTGAGAGCCGTACTCTCACCGCGTTAGTTGCATCGGGTTGCGTCATACTTGCGTCGAAGGCTATAACTGAAACTGTGCACAAATCAAGTTTCCAGTGTATTTAAAAAAACATATTTGTAATTTATTGTGTCAAGCCAAAATGAATACAACTATATTACAATTGCTTTAGACGTTTCGGCACACGTGTTGGCCCTCTGCAGTCAATTACACTGTCAAAAATATATATCTCTTTATCTACAGTATCATTTTTTTGAACAGTATCACTTCATGCTGTTATTTTTAATGTAAAACAAATAAATATGGGTTCTCACCAGTAGTCCGATTTTAGTACCACTCGAGACTGTTTTTTCTAAGTCTTATTCTAATATCTGAAATTAGCCCTAAAATAAAACTTTTTTCTTGCAGTGTATTTTTGGTTTTCTAATTGGTAAATAACTGTTAGATATAATTTTTAATGTCTATGGTACTAGCGATTAATTATTGATTAATTATTGAAGAGTCATTACAAAAAAAAAACAAGTTTTAATATTTTATTATATGGCAATTTAATTATAATTACATGTATTTTATTATATGGCTAATATAAAATTCACTTAGTAATAAAATAAATAATTTGTATAATGTTCTATTGTAATAAATCTTCATAACTAATCAATAATCAATCGCTAATGCCAGAGAAATTAAAAATTAAATCTCAGCATGATTTACCAATTAGAATACCAAAAATAATGAACCAAATTATATGCTTAAAAAAACAAACGTCGTGTTAACTAAATCTAGGAAGATAATTAACACATCGAAGTTTTATTATATTTTCCATATGACTAAAAATTTTTCAGAATAAATCACTAAACAGGATCATCATCATGTGTCGAAACGTCTGAAGCAATTATAATCTAATTGTAATAATTTTGACTGAACATTAAAGTATAACTTTCATCAATAATCTTAAGCGATTAACTCAATAACTTAGTTTGGTAAAACTCAACAAGATTAACATTTCTAGTTTTGATTAAAAAAAAAATAATTAAAAAAGGAATTTACAACAAATCTTGATTTAATACCTGGAGATAATGCACAAGGTTATTAAACAAATATCGCTAATCTGTATGTCCTAATTTAGAAAATACAACAAATTTTGTTTTTTAAATCATTATTTTTAAAAACATTCCAAAAATTATGAACGGGTTCAAGTTAAAAACGGCTTGGGCAAGAAAATAGAGTTTCATAAGAATTCACTATTAATTATTATATCTCGTAGAGAATACCATTTGTTCAGAGCATAACAATTGTTTTTCATTGTTAAATTTTTTATAAATGTTATAATTTCCCAATACTTTTTTTTTATCATAGATTTGAATTTGTTTTCACGGATAATTCTCCGCTATTTCCTAGTTTTTCCGGTTAGTAGATATCCTGAAATGAGGTTAATTTTTTGAATACTTTGGCATTTTTAATTAATCATTATCTACTGTGGGTTGCATTACCTACTGAAGGGAGGTTCCCTAAAGCCAAATTTGAAAATTCAATGAATTCAAAGATTTCAAGATGATAATCTAATGTGAATTAAAAACAATTCAAAGAATTCAAAAAATTAGAAAATGAGAATTCATGGCGATTTTTTTAAGAATTCAAAAAGAATTCGAAGAATTAAAAGGAATTCAGAGGATTAAAAGATTTTAGACAGTTCAAAGAATTCACTTAATTAAAAAAATATTTAAACGAATTCAAAAAAATTGAAGTGAATGAATGTGAATTAACAATAATATAAGGGAAATTCAAAATAATTGAAAGTGAATTGAAAAGAATCCGAAGTAAATCCAAAACAATTCAACATCTGAATTATTTTAGTCAATTAAGGTGAATTACAAACTCGATCAACCACTAAAACACTATCTAACCACTTTTCACTGTGTTTAGTGTTAGATCTTTTAAGCTAAATTTTAAGAATTAGAAGGTTTTGAAAGAAAACACAAATGTCAAAGAATTTAAAATGAAATAAAGATGAATTTAAAAAATCAAAGAACTCAAAGGAATTTGAGGTAAAGTAAAAGAATTCAAAGAAGTCTAAGTATTCAACAGAATTAAAGGAATTCAATGAGAATTTAATGAAATTCAAGGTAAAGTAAAAGAATTCAAAAAATGCAAATGTATTCAACAGAATTAAAGGATATGAAAAGAATTTTCGTGATGTAAATATTCTTGATTTAACGTCTGGGAATAAAAATTTAGAATTTTTAAGGAAAAACCTTATTTAATCGACTTCTTCCAGACCATTTATTAAAATTATTGTACACAAAAATGACGTTTCGGAAT
>CAKNYM010022187.1:0-15613 GCA_932195095.1 Andricus curvator | reverse complement strand
GTTGTTGTCAAATGTCCACGTTTTGAGACCCCCTGAACCCAAAAAAACATGTTTTTACAAAATTTCTGTCTGTCTATTAGTCTGTCTGTTTGTCTGTCTGTGGATTTTTAGTTTGTTAGCACGATAACTTTCAAAAGAATTAACCCATTGGATTGGGCTTTGGTATACTCTTTCAGTGTCCTAAATTGAAGGTCAAGTTCGTTAGTCAGACATTTTGGATACAAATTCAAAAATTGAGCACATTTTGCCAATTTTTTTCAATATATGAGATTTCTATGGACGGATATAAATAGTACTAAAAAAACGAACACAATATTTTCATGCCTTTTTTTGATAAAAGACAAATTACCGGAGTTATAGCATTTACAAAATTCCAAAAAACAAACGAAAATGAACATTTTAAGCCAAACAACGCACGATATGAAAAAAAGTCAGGAGAAGAAGAATGTTTTTCTTTTAACACCCTACAATATTGTTATGAGGCTTTTTTTAATTTCCTTGAAAAATAGAAAATTCAAATTTTTACCGCACAAAAAAAGAATGAAAAATAAAAAATTCCATTTTGCGGTCAAACTATACAAAATACGAAAAAAGATGAATTGACAAAAATTGTGCACTCAAAATATAATGTGCCCGCGAGGCCGGCAGATTTTTTTGATTTCATTTATAAAAGATTCTCTATCAAAAATGTTACATGATAATAATTTCAGTCTTTAAATATAATTGGTTAAGAAAAATGAAAAATGTAAATGGAAATCTCTGAATGTATGAAAAATTATAAACGTGGTAAGAAAAATCAAATTATTATAACCAAAAAGGTTCGCAAAATTTTTTAAGTAACGTATTCTGCTCAAAATGACCTCATTCTTCTCTTTATTTGAGGTCACATAATAAAAAGCGATCTCAGAAGGTACCTACTTTATTTTCGACATGGAAAAGAAAGTACCCTTTGCAGAGGCACTTAGCCATTTCACTATTTTCAAGTTTCAGAGTTTTGCCGAGGAGAGTAATTTCGTTCTCACTTTTCACCATTTATTTTTTATTATACTTCTTTCTCAGGTCTTACAAGCCAAGTTAAAGGAATTTCATTAAAAGGGAAAACAAGAAAAATGGTCCTGAATGAAAAGAAACTTTTTGTGTTGATTGTTAAGAGAGGATTCTTTCTTGACGATTTTTTAAATATTTTGAAATGTTTTAAAATCTTTCTAGATAATTCCTTGGAATTATTTTCCAACATAAATACTAATTAAAAACTTTTGTAGAAATCTTAAAAAAAAAGTTTATTCTTCCAAAGAATTTATTCACTATTATTAAGGGGTTTCGTAGGATTTCAAATATTTCAGGATATTATAAGAGATGTCAAGGAATTTTGAATAGATTTCAATAATTCGAAGGTATTTTAAAGGATTTTAAAGGCTAGGTTATTTTTAAAACTTCCAAGGAATTTCCAAGAGTTTGAAAAAGTTTTGAAGGAATTTCGAAAGATTTCAAAGGATTTGAAATATTTTCGTGTATTTTAATGAATTCTAAGAAATTTTTAATAGATTTAAACAATCTGAAGTTATTCCAAAAGATTATAAAGATTTTAGGGTACTTTTAATACTTCCAAGTAATTTTAAAGCGCTTCAAAAAGTTTCAAGGGATTTCAGAATTTTTTAAAGGATTTCAATAATTTGAAGGGATGTCAAAAAATTTGAAATATCTTGATGTATTGAAAAATATTGCAAGGCATTTTCAAGAGTTTTACAAATTTTGAAGGGTTTTCAAAAGAGTTTGCAGGATATGAAATATCTTAGGATATTTGAGGAAATTCCATGGAATTTCTAATAGATTTTGATAATTTAAAAGTATTCCAAAGAATTTTATATATTTTAGGGTAGTTTAAAAGATCACCAAGAATTTTCAATTGTTTTCAGTGATTTAATGGGATTTCAAAGCATTTTAAATATCGTAGGGTATTTTTTAATAGATTTCAATAATTTGAGGGATTGCAAAAGATTTCAAAGGATTTTAAATATTTTAGGGTATTTTAAAAGTTTCAAGGAATTCCCAAGATGAAATTCTTCAAAATCTCTGAAATTCCTAAATATTTTTTCAACTGAATCAAATTATTCCTAAAATTTGGAAAAACTTAAAAATCAAAAAATTGCCTTGAAACCTTCCAGATTATTTTTTGACAATTTTTGAAATCTTTTGAAATGTTTGAAAATCTGTTAATATAATCTCTTAACATTAATTTTTCCACATGAAAACTAATTGAAAATGTTCCCCGGAATCTTAAGAAAAAATTTCTATTCTCTTGAAATCATGGAAAATATTTAAAACGCTTCAAAATTTTATTTAGAAATTTCCAAGAATGTATATATGTGTATTGATTTAAATTTTTTGAAATATTTTTCAGTTTTTATTATTTTTGGAAATTTTTCAACCAGGTTTTAGGAACCACGTTTACCGAATTTCAGGAAAGCAAAAAAGCAACAAAAATGGTCCAGAATTGAAAGAAACTTTTTATGTTTGTCAAGAAAGGAAGTATCTTATTATATTATATTTTATAATTTTTTTGAAATCTTTTGCAGTATTCAAAAATTCTTTTCAATAATCCCCTAAAATTGATTTTCCAATATAAAAACGCATTTTAAATTTATCCAGGAATCTTAAGAAAAATTGTTGTCCCTTGCAACCTTTTCAGAATCCTTAAAAAGCTTCAAAATTTTATTTCGAAATCTTCAAAAATCTACATATATTGATTAAAATTTTTTGAAATCTTTTCAAATTTTAAATTATTTTTGAAGTTGTTTCAATCAGGTTTTAGAAACTTAGTTTACAGAATTTCAGTAAAATGAAAAAGCAACAAAAATAGTCATAAATGGAAAGAAGCTTTTTGTGTTGATTGTTAAGAGAGGAAGTATTTTGTTATATTATATTTTATAAATATTCTGAAATCTTTCAAAGTCTTAACATATTTTTAATCTTTTCAAATCTTCTGAAATTCTGAAATATCTTTTCAACTAAATCGAATTATTCCTATTTGGCAAAATCTTTCAAAATTAAAAAAAATCGCTTAAAATCTTTCAGATTATTTTTTTGATAATTTCGGAAATCTTTTGAAATGTTTTAAAATTTGTTTAGATAATCCATTTAAAAAATTTTTCAATATAAAGACTAATAAAAGACTTTTCCAGGAATTTCAAGAAAAAATTGTTATTCTTCCAAAGAATTTATTTACAAGAATTGAATGATTTCGTAGCATTTCAAAAATTGTATGGAATTTTTACGAGCTTTATCAAGTTTCAAAGGATTTTGAAAGATTAAAAAATATATATTTTAGGTTATTATAAAAGATTCTAAGGAATTTTTAATAGATTCCAAAAATTCGAAGGTATTCCAATGGATTTTAAAGATCTTAGGGTATTTTTGAGCTCAAAAAAATTTCAAGGAATTTCGAAAAATTGCAAAGGATACGAAAAATTTTTCAGGATACTTTAAAAGATTCTAAGAATTTAAGGATTCAAGGATTTTTTTTAATTTTAAGGAATTTTCAAGATCTTTAAAAGTTCCAATAGATTTTTAAAGATGTCAAATTATTTGAAATATTTCAAGGATTTTTAAAAGATTTATAGCAATTTTTAATGGATTTCAGTCATTTGAAGGAATTTAAAGAATTTGAAATATCTCAGGGTATTCTAAAAGATTCCAAGGCAGTTTCAAGATCTTTAAAATTGCTTGCAAGTTTGAAAAATATCCTAAAATATTTATACTTTTTTGGAATACTTTTCAATTGTTTAGATCTATCAAAAATTTCTTGGAATATATTAAAATATTTCAAATCCTTTGAAATCTTTCGGAATCTCTTTGAATTTTTTTAAGCTTTTGGAATTTTCCCTAAAATATTTCAAGTCTTTTGAAATCTTGCGAAATCCTTTGAAACTTTATGAAACTCTCAAAAAATCCTCATAATTTTTGTAAATAACCCTAAAATCTTTCAAGTTCTTTAAAATCCATTCAACTGATTGAAACCAATCGCAAGTTTCTTGGAATTTTTAAAATATCATAAAATCTCTAAAATTTCTTTAGGAATTTTAAGAAAATTTTTTATTCTTTTGAAACCTTTCAAAATATTTCGAAAACATCTTTTTTGTAAATTTTTAAAAGGCTTCATTTTTCGACATTTTCAAACATGTACATTTTTTTTACGTTTTTTGGATGCTTGAAATTTTAATTTTTTACAAATCTTTCCAAAACTTCTACTCTTATAAATATTTGGTTAAATTATTCGAATTTTTCCTAAATTAAAAAAAAAATTTCTTGATATCTGACAGATTTTTTTTTTTGAAATTTCGGAAATATTTTGCAATTTTCAAATTCTTCTTAGATTTATAATTTTTTTTAAATTTTTTTCGAAACTTCTAAATATATTTTCAAATGATTCGAATTCTACTTAGAATTTCGGAAAAATATTTGAAATTAAAAAAATCAAATTAAAATCTTCAGACTCTTTTTTCACAATTTTGGAAAAGGTTTTGAAATATTTTAAAATCTTTTTGAATAATCTCTTAAAATTGATTTTTTTAAAATAAATAATCATTCAAAATTTTCCCAGATGTCTTAAGAAAAAAGTTTTATTCTCCTGAAACCTTTCAAAGTTCTTAAAAAGCTTCTAAATTTTTTCTTCGAAATCTCAACAAATCTATGTTTTAACTGTTTTAAATCTTTTATAATTAAAGATTATTTTTTTATCTTTTTCAAACTCCTAAATACCTCTATTTTTTTATCGAAGTTTTTTTTTTAATTTTGTAATCTTGTAAAATTGAAAAATCTGGCTGTAAAATTTGCTAAATTGTTAATCGAAATTTTAGGAAATCATTCAGAATGTTCTGAAATCTTCTACATTTTTCTTTTGAAATTCACGTTTCAAAATGAAAAAAATCATTTGAAATTTCTCAGGAATCTTAAGAAACTTTTTCAAGTAAATTATGTATTTAAAGCTAAATAATGTAAAAACTTCGTTATGTTAGATATGAGGTCGAAAATATATAATTTTTCAAATAAATATCAAAACTAATCAAAAAATATTTAATATTTGCTGTGACGCAAAAATGTAATTTTATGCATTTTTTATCGACTGTCATTTGTTGTGACGTCCGAAACATGATATCCTTTACAAAGGAAGAATTTTTTGTCCGCTGGTCTCGTTTCTTCTACAAAGATATGAAAATTGAGAATTGATGGTCGGCTATTGATAACAGCTGTCGCTGGCAGGATTTACGAGACAGTATAAGGAGAGTAGGTAGAGAAAATACCACTTCTCAGGGCAACCGCTATATCCTTCCTTCCTCTAAAGTAAGATAGATTTGCAAGAGCGCCATGTAAATTGGCCCTCTGGGAGTTGAAGAATAGCGCCTAATCAGAATAATTTTTTTATTTATTACTTAAACAAGAGAAAATCTCTACGTGCTTTTCATCACTTTTTACTTGAAAGTATTCCTAATTCTGAAAAATCGAATATATATTATCCTTTTTAGGGTTTCGTAGCAGAAACCCTTATAGTTTCGGTAGGATGTCCGTCCATCCGTCCGTCGAACTTTCTTTCAAGAAGAGGAAGCTAGAAGAACTCCTAACTTCTAACTCCTAACTCACAGCCCAGAAAGGGAGGGGAAATTGGTGAAATTGAAAAGGGGAAGTGAGGGGAAATGAAGGGTGGTAAGTAGGGGAAATTAATGAAGGAGAAGCAGGGAAGTGGTGGAAAGTAAGGGGTCGGGAAGTAGGGAAATTGATAGGAGCGCAAGTAGGGAAAATAAGGAGAGAGGAAGTATATAAGGAAGAAGTTAGGGAAGGGAGGGAAAGCAAAGGTTAAAGAGTGGGAAGGGGAAGTAGGGAGGAGAGGGAAAGTAGATGAATTGGTTGGAAGGGGTAGGGAAACTGAAGGGTAAAAGAGGAAAGTATGTGGAGGAAATCAAGAGAGGTGAAGAGGGAAAGTAAAGGGAAACAAAGAAAGGAGAATTAGGGATCGTGAGGTGCAATGAGAACAGAGGAAGTAGGACAAGTGTTGGGAAATAAGGAGAGGGGAGGTAGGGGTTGTGATGGGAGCGGAACTAGGGGAAGTGAAAGGAAGTGAGGAGAGGTGGAAGTAGATGAGCAAGAAGTTGGAGAAGGGAGACGAAGCGAAGGTAAGGTGTGGGTACGGGAACTAAGGACGAAGAGAGAAAATGAGGCGAAATAATGGGAGGTAAGTAAAGGAAAGGAAAGGAGGGGACGTAGGGAATGTAAGGGAAAATAAAGGAAGAAGAAGTAGGGGACGTGCAGGAAAATGAGGGAAGAAGGAGTAGGAGAAATGTTTGGAAATAAGGGCAGGGGAAGTAGAGGAAGTGATGGGAGCGGAACTAGGGGGAGTGTGGGTAAATTTCAGGCAAAGTAAGGAGAGGGTTAAGTAGATGAGGAAAAATATGGGGAGGAAAGGGAAGCGAAGGTTAAAGAGTGGGGAAGGGTAGTAGGGAGGAGAGGAAGAGTAGGTGAATTGGTTAGAGGGTGTAGAGGGGGTAGAGGAAGTGAAGGGAAAAAGAGGGAAGTATGTGGAGGAAATCAAGAGAGATGAACAGGCAAAGTAAAGGGAAACAAAGAAAGGAGAACTATGGAACGTGAGGTGCAATGAGAATAGAGGAAGTAGGAGAAGTGTTGGGAAATAAGGAGAGGGGCGTTAGGGGTTGTGATGGGAGAGGAACTACGGAAGGTAAAAGGAAGTGAGGACAGGTGGAAGTAGATGAGTAACAAGTTGGAGAAGGAAGAGGAAACAAAAGTAAGATGTGGGTACGGAGCTAAGGACGAAGAGGGAAAGTGAGGGGAAATAAAGGGAGGTAAGTAAAGGAAATAAAAGAAGCGGAGGTAGGGGATGTAAGGGGACGTGCAGGAAAATGAGGGCAGGAGGAGTAGGAGAAGTGGTTGGAAATCAGGGCAGGGGAAGTAGGGGAAGTGATGAGAGCGGAACTAGGGGAAGTGTGAGTAATTAGAACTACTTTGTTAAAAATTAATTGTTTTGGTTGAAAATTCATCACTTTAGTTGAAAATTTATCTCTTCGATTGACAATGTAACTAACTCGTTGATAATTCGGTTTTCTGGGTAGAAAATTAATATTCTTATTAATCTATTTGGTTGAACGTTCAACTATTCGGTTGAAAGTTAACTTTGTCTTTGAAAATTCATATTTCCAGGTTAAAGAATATAACTTTTGAAGAAAATTCGCCTCTTCTGGAAAAAATTTAATCTTTTATTTTGAGGATTCAACTATTTTGTTGAAAATTCGTCTTTTTTTTATGAATTGAACTTCTTTCTATTAAAACTGAAAATCTTTTCCGGTTAAATATCAAATATCTATTATATTTGTCGCTAAAAATTTATTTATTATTTTTTTAAATTCTACTATTTCCTTCAAAATTCCCTTTTTTGTTAAAATTTTGATTTGACATAAATAAAATCCACAAAAATCTTTTGGAATTTTCTCATGAATCTTATTATAATTATATTCATATATATAACCTTGAAAACAGTTAGACAAATAAACCAAAAATAAAGAGTTTCAAAATTTTGATTTTATTTTGAAAATTATTTTTCCATTTGGATCGAAAAACTATGCGACCTCGTAGCGTAAATTGACGATCCTAGATCAGACTAAAATTCAAAATTATCGGGATTTGAAAGAATCAAGTATGAAAATTCAATTTCAGTAGCAATATAAATTCAGAAAAATGCAGTTGAGAAGGATTTCAACTTTAAATACATCGAATTTGTATGAAAATCTCTATTGAAATCCAAGTTACTTTGGAAGAATTTAAATCCGAAGAAATAAAAATGATAAATTTGAGAAATATATCAAATTTACAAAAGAAAAAAGATTTTTTGTTGAAGATTCAACTACTTGATTAAATATTTAACTAATTTGTCAAACATTCATTTTTTTAGTTGAAGATTCATAATTTTAGTTAAAAATTCATCTATTTGGTTGAAAATATAACTATTTTGTTAAGAAAAGTCATGGTTTTCGTTGAAAATTTGTCTTTTAAAGAAAAAATCATTCTTCTTAGTTGAAAATTCATCTTTTTCTTTGAAAATTCATTTTTTTTTGTTAAAAATTAGAATATTTTTTTATTGAAATATCAAATATTACATTTTTTTGACAATCCATCCCTCTTGGTTAAAAATTGAACTATTTGTTTTAAAGTAGAACTAGTTTGTTGAAAATTCATTTTTTGATTGAAGATTTACCATTTGAGTTAAAAATTCATCTCCTCGGTCGACAATGTAACCATTTGCTGAAAATTCGGCTTTTTTGGTGAAATATTAATATTCTTGATATAAAATTCATCTACTTGGTTGCAAATTGAACTATTTAGTCGAAAATTCATATTTTTAGTTGAAAAATTAATTTGTCTAGTAGAAAATTTCTCTATTTTAGAAAAAATAACAAAATTTTTAGTTATAAAAAAAAATGCTTGCAAATAAATCTTTTTTGATTGAGGATAAAATTATTTTCTTGAAAATTCATCTTTTTGGATAAATTAAGTAATTTTTATCCAAATTAAAATCTTTTTTGCCACAGGAATAGTTGGTAATAGCTCATATTTTTGTCTACAATAAGGGATTGTAATTCTCTTCTTAAATAGCGATCTTTTCATCCTAACTCAGTTATTAATTTTTTTTCTTCCTTGTCTGAAAAATCTTTTTTGGTAGAAAATTCAACTACTTTGCTTAATATTAAAAGTCATTTGTTGAAAATTCATTATTTTTTAGTTGAATATTCATAATTTTCGCTACAAATTCATATCTTCGGTCGAAAATGTATCCATTTTGTCGAAAATTAGGCTTTTTTGGTAAAACATTAATATTCTCAGTATAAAATTTATCTACTTGGTTAAAAATTCAACTATTGGATTAAAAATTCATATTTTTGGGTTAAGAAATTTAACTGCTTTGTAGAAAATTTATCTATTTTGAAAACCATATCTTTTTTTTTTTTGGCTAAAAATGAAACTGCTTGCAAATTAATATTTATGATTGAGAATTTAACTATTTTGCTTTAAAATTATTTTTTTTTATGAATTCAGCTGATTAAAATTCAAAATTAACTTTTTTGCTAAAGAAATGGTTCTTAAAACCTCATATTTTTGTCTACAATAAGGGATTGTAATTCTCTTCTTCAATCGCGATCTTTTCATCTTAACTTAGTTATTAACTTTTTTTTCTTTCTTGACTGAAAAATCTTTTTTGGTTGAAAATTCAACTACTTGGTTTAATATTAAACTGATTTGTTGAATATTCATTTTTTCAGTTGAAGATTCATCATTTTAATTACAAATTCATCTTTTCGGTCTAGAATATATTTATTTTGTTGAAAATACGTATTTTTGGTAGAACATTAATATTGTTGGTATAAAGTTTATCTACTTGCTTGGAAATTCAAGTATTTAGTTAAAAATTCATATTTTTGGCTAAAAATGCAACTGCTTACAAATAATTTTTTTTTTGATTGAGGATTCAACTATTTTATTAAAAATTCTTTTTTTCATGAATTCAGCTGATTTTTGTTAAAAATTAAAATCTATTTTGACCAAAATTTTTTTTTTGAAAACTGAACTACTTGGTTAAATATTAAACTGATTTGCAATAATTAATTTTTTATTTTGGTTGCAGATACATCATTTTGGTTACAAATTCATCTTTTCGGTCTCCAATGTATCTATTTTGTTGAATTTTTGAATTTTAAATTTTGAATTCGATATTTTGGTAGAATATTAATATTCTTAGTGTAAAATTCTTCTCCTTGTTTGAAAATTCAACTATTTGGATGAAAATTTATATTTTTGGGTCAAGAAATTTAACTATTTTGTAGAAAATTTGTCAATTTTGGAAAACTAATCATCTTTTTTTGGTTAAAAATATAACTGCTTGCAAATTAATCTTTTTTTGGTTGAATATGCACCTATTTTGTTTGAAAAATTGTCTTTTTTGGATGAATTCAACGGTTTTTTATTTAAAATTAAATTATTTCTTTTGCAAAAGCATTTTTTGTTAAAAGCTCATATTGTTTCTACAATAGGGGTTGCAATTCTCCTCTTAAATCGCGATCTTTTCATTTAACCCCAGTTATTAATTTTGTTTCTTTCTTGACTGAAAAATCTTTTTTGGTTGAAAATTCAACTACTTGGTTAAATATCGAACTTATTTGTCCAAAATTAATTTTTTCGGTTAAAGATTCATCATTTTAGTTACAAATTCACCTCTTCAGCCGGCAATGTATCTATGCTGTTGAAAATTCGACTTTTTGATAGACTATTAACATTCTTCGTATTTTTGGTTTAACAAATTGAATTATTTTGTAGAAAATTTGTCTATTTTGAAAAACTAATCCTCTTTTTTGGTTAAAAATATAACTGCTTGCAAAATAATCTTTTTCGGTTAAAGATTCACCTATTTTGTTGAAAATTCATCTTGTTTGGATGAATTCAACTAATTTTGCTTCCTCATAAAGGAAGCTTTGTAATGGTAACATTTTCCAAAAAATTTTAATTCATTTAATTAAACCTTCCTCAATTTAAAAATGTCTAATACAATGTTCTAAGCAATTGTCCGAATGTGTGTGTGTGTGGATGTGTGTGAAGATTAGGGTGGTTCTTATTTATACTTGTTGGATTTTTTTTCGAATTTCTCTGCTCTTAACCCTTGTTCGAATGCCCAAAAAAAATCTCCTCCAAATTTGAACAAAATCGGTTAATATTTAGGAGTGCCTAAGTGCCTAAGTATTTTCTAGACTTTATGAGTTATTTAATCAATAATAATAACAAAATAATTTGTTTGAATAATTTTACAATTATTTAAATAATACGTATTTGTTCAAGCATATATTTTACCAAAAAAAAGCAGGAGAAACATTTTATCTCAATAAATTTCCGAAAAATTTTAATATTTGTAAGTACTAATTTGTTTATTATGAATACTCGTAGATGTCTGAACAAATTTAAATTTTTGAAACATTCACGAGTATTCATAATAAACAAATTACTACTTAAAAATATTAAAATTTGTCGAAAATTTAATGATATAAAATGTTCCTTCTGCTTTTTTTTAGTTAAAATATATGCTTGAATAAATATTTATTATTCAAATAATTGTAAAATAATTCAAACAAATTATTTTATTGTTATTATTAATGAAATAACTCATAAATTCTAGAAAATACGTTTATTTCGCGAGTTAACTGGAAAAAAACAAATATTTAAACAAATTAAAATTGTTTAAACAATTAAATATTAGTTAAAAAATGGCTGGGTATTCTAAAATTATCGATTAATGATTAATAATTTTTTTTTAACTTTTAAAAAGCGTCAATAAACCGCAATATTACGTAAAATTCAAATTTGTCACTTATTGGGTTTTCTTTGGGGACGCATAAGAGTATCTTAAAATTATTCAACCTCTAAATTTATGATTGATTCTTATTCTCTGACGAATTCTGCACAATATACTGAAACGCGAAATTATTTGTAACATATTATCGCGTTTAAATATTAGATTTACAAAAAGCTGACTTTTGCCCATGTTAAATCAATGGGAAACTTCATGGTCTTTGCGGCACCCCTAAATATTAACCGATTTTGCTCAAATTTGGAGGAGATTTTTTTTTTGGGCATTCGAACAAAACTGGGGGGGGGGGAGAGCAGAGAAATTCGAAAAGTGAAAAATAAGGGCCACCCTGGTGTGGATGTCACACTTTTTTGTGAACACGATTACTTGAAAACGGTTGCAGATAAATTGATGAAATTTGGAGGGCTTATTTTCACCACTAATATCTTGAAACTGACAGAAGGATTTTCAAAAATATTTATTGCATTTTTTTAGCGCTCAATAATATTTAAAAAATCGGTTTTTTATAGTAAAACTTTTTTCATTAGCATAATTCAAAGTTGATCCAAGGATATAAAAGATTCCTTGGTTCGAGACGAATCGATTGACCTATAATATTATACATTTTATTAAAGATTAGGAAAGTTATGGTAATTTATATTTTTTGAAATTCGGTTTTTTATAGTAAAACTTGTTTCATTAACATAATTCAAAGTTGATGCAGAAACAGAAAAGATGTGTTGATTCGATGCAAATAGATTGGCCTATAATATTGATAAATTTTATTCAAGAGTAAGGAAGCTATGGTAATGCATAATATTTTAAAACACGTTTTTGTATAGTAAAACTTTTTTCTTCAATATGATTCAAAGTTGATGCACGAATATAAAAGATTCCTTGGTTCGAGACGAAGCGATTGATCTACAATATTAATACATATTATTGAAGAGTAGGGAAGTTATGTTAATTTATATATTTTTAAAATTGATTTTTATAGTAGAAATTTGCTCATTCTCATAATTTAAAGTTGATGCGAGAATAGAAAAGTTGTGTTGATTCAAAACGAATCGATTGACCTATAACATTGATCCATTTCATTGAAGAGTAAGGAAGCTATGGTAATGCATAATATTTGAAAACACGGTTTTTTATAGTAAAACCTTTTTCACTAACATAATTGAAAATTGATGCAAGAACGGAAAAGATTCCTTGATTCGAGGCAAATCGATTGATCTATAATATTAATACACTTTATTGAAGATTAAGGAAGTTATGCTCATTTATAATATTTGAATCATCTGTTTCAAACAGAAAAACTTTTTTCATCGACATAATTCAAATTTGACGCATGAATAGAAAAGACTTTTTGACCATGAATTTTCAAACGGAATAATTCTGACAATTTTTGTAAAGAAATCATAAGGCTGGGAAAGGGATAGGTTGCGTCTTGATTTGTCTTTGCATTTAAAAATTTTTTTGTAATATTTTGTAATTTTGTATTTTTTGTAAATTTCTATTTTCAAATTGATCAAAATGAAGACTTTGGTTTGTCTATTGTTGAAAAAAATAACTAATGCTTCCTCTATGAGAAAGCAAATACATTTGCTAACAGGAAGCAAATTGCTCGTGAAATGAGCACCATATAATTTTATAAATACAAACAAAGTGGAAACACTCGAGATCGAATTCACAGCTAGTTTATTAAAAATTAATATCTTTTTTTGCAAAAGAAATGGTTGTTAAAAGCTCACATTTCGATCTACAATAGGGGTTGTAATTCTCTTCTTAAATCTCATTCTTTTCACCTCACCCCAGTTATGAACTGACGAAATATCGCAGCACTTTTGAGTTATCAAACTTGCTAGCGATAGTTTCGTAATTTTCTTTAGTTCCAAACTCGGAACTTTTATTGAATACGCTTCCAAAGTTTTCTTTCATGAACTCTCACAAGGCGGGTATTCAGACTCAGAGAAATTTAAGCGATTCTGTGCTTTGATAAAGGCGCAACCAGGACGCTGAACACGTCGCAATTCAAACTCCTTATTTTACGATTGGACAAAAAAATGTTTTGCACTTTTCATTGTGTGATTTGAAAGAAATTATTGAGTGTCCTTTAATGAAAGTGCTTATAATCTACGATTCTTTACGAAAACAGTGAAATCTGGATGATGCCGAATACCCAGGAAACTTTATAAAGAAACTTGCCTGGAGTACTTTACTTCGTTGTTACAGGTGAGTTACTCACTAATCTCTTTTGCATGACTATGGAAGCTACGAGATACACTTCAATCTGTTGGAAACTTTGCTTAAACCGAGCACGCAATTTCATTTTGTTCGAATTTAACTCGTAATCTATTAAGAAATTTAAAAAAATTGTTTAAAAGTAATTTTTTCAATTAAATCAATCCGGATCTGAGGGATCGCTCACGAAAAAAATGGAAGGTCATTGTAGCCATGCAGATGTGCAGACCGACTATATTGCAGGGTCAACTATAGGACAGCCCTTGAAGATGGCTAAAGCGACTATCTCTAGAAGGTTAAAACAAGAGGTTCAAATCGATCATCTCACAGTGTCGACTTGGACATCTAGGACGGTCGACTCAAGCGTCATAGAAAGTCGAACCGATCATGAGAGATGGCGGAACTGATCATTATAAAGGGTCGAATCGCTCATCATAGAAGGTCGATTTGGTCATATCAGATAGTCGACTTGATCTCCTCGCACAGTCGACCTGGCCATCTCAGGGGGTCGATTTGATTATCCTACATTATCTATATTTGTTGTCCTTTTCCTACTTATTCCAGTCTCTCTCTCATAAGAGACTGGAAATTATAAAATTAAGTAGAACCTATAAAACCTGAAAATTTATATGAAATACCTGAATTCTGAAACCATTTTTTATTCTTTGTGGAGAGTGAAGTGTATGAGACATAATTTGATATGCAAAAACAGTGCACATTCAAAATATATTTTTTGGAGCACGAAAGGCTAAGGACACGGCATGGTGTGACACTGAATTGTAAGATTTCAAACATTAAAGTGAATTCAGAAACCAATATAGTTACTTTCTGCATGCTGAAATTTTTTGCATTTTTTCAGTTTGAAACCACACAATGACAACAAATTGATAGCTGAACGTCCAGTTACGCCTTTATCCTAAATCCCTTTGAAGCATCAAATTTGACGTTGAAAATTCAAAAGAATAAACTTAATTCACTTCCAATCATATTGTTTCTTCTGCACTTCACTCTCGACGCATATTCGAAATATCAAAAAGCAGTTTAAACTTGTTAAAAATATGTTTAAGCTCAATAAACAGCAAATTTGACGCTAAACGGCTCAAAATGACATTCACTCACTCCGAAATTGCTCTGAACCATGGTGCTCCCAACTCTCGTATCCATTCATACTGCATCCATCGCGTCGACAACTGGATTGGTTGGGGTTGGCGCGCTTATTTGAAATGATTAAATGTGAAAAGCAATTTTAAACAGCAAGTAATAAGAGTAAAGTTCTTAAAAATAATACTTTGCTCACAAGAAGGACCTGTAAAGTAAAATTTAAATTATTTATTAGATTTTTTCTTCAAAAATAAATGATAGATTTTAAATTTTAAAGGAAGGAATATGTTTTTCACCTTAAATATGAATTTACAATAATTCCTAATATTCTTATGCACTTTAAATTTATCATTTGTTGTGAACATTTGACTTACACATTTATTCATTAAAAAAAAACACGCCAACGGTAACTAATCAGGTTGGCCTTCCGCGATGGGTCATTTGCTCTTCCTTGGATGGTCGAAATAAGTGAAAGCAAGATGATCGTATTGACCATGCCGAAAGGATACTTCGATTATCCCTGATAGTGAGTTTGAACTTATTACAACACTCAGACTGGCCATAAAATAAGAGTCTCTCTGACTATGTCGAAAAAATTCTGAAAGGCTCTTTAGACCATCTAGAAGAATGGACTGGCTCTCTAAATTTTGACCCTCTAACTTTGACCATCCATTTTTCTCCGTGCTACGAGGGGTTGACCACTCTGATTTTTCATGTACCAGGTATATGTTCCCTAAAGAATATTTGGTAATATATCGAAATATTTAGGAATACGAAGAATATTGGAATATGTAGGAATATGTAGAAATATGAGGGACTATTTGGGAATATGAGACAATATTTCAGAATATATTTAAATTATGTATATTAAATTACATA
>CAKNYM010022168.1:0-15768 GCA_932195095.1 Andricus curvator | reverse complement strand
TTATAAATAACTACAAGTGTGGGCTCACCACACCCACGATGTGCCAACAGCACTCATGTCAGTATTCTTGAATGGTCACCCATCCAAGTACTAACCGCGTCCAACGCTGCTTAACTTCAGTGATCTGACGAGAACTGGGTTTTTCAGCGTGGTATGGCCGTTGAGGTAGTAAATCTAGTTTTCCAAAGGGGTATCAATCTCTCTATGAATCTGACTATGCGTGGATGAACCTTCAACCTTTTCAACAGACAAAAGGTAAGTCTATGAGAGTTTGAATCAAAATCTTCCCGGTAGTCAATTCAGGCCATTGACAGGACGCGCTGATAGGCTGCTGCGTCTAAGTAGACGCACGCAACTGTCAATTAGCAGGTTGTCTCAGCAGCCTGCTACACCTTTTTTCGAGCCACGTTGTTCGCACGTCTCTCTCCACACAGGCTCAATTCTTCGAAACATTCTGTTGTTTAGGACAGCTGTAAAGATCTTATACAATGTGTTCAAACAAGTTTTTGGCCTGTAATTCTATGGGTTGGACAAATTTCCTTTTTCGCTGGAGTATAGTGCGTCCTAACACCAGCCACTGCAGAATGGGCGTTTTCGACTTTAAATAAGAGATAAATATGCGGGCCAGATGTTGGTGTGTAGAAGTATTCTTTTTCCACCAGAAGTTCTTGATACCATCTGGACCGGGAGCGGAATAATTCTTCATGCCTCTCAATACGTTTTTCACCTCCTCGGTAGTGATAGGTGGGCATTCCTCCTTAGGTGTTACGAGGGCACTGTACAGCTCTTTTAAGCTATTTATATCCACTGAGTGTTATTTCAGTGGATACTGGACTTCGTAGATTTCTCTCCAAAATGCCTCGACCCCCTCTGGTGTGGGTGGGTGGACGACAGTAAGTGGAGGGTCTTGGAAGAGTCGAAATGGGTCAGACAAAAGCTGTTGATTTTCTCTGACCTAACTCTCTTCCCACTCTACACTTCTCCTAGCGTTAGATAGTACTCGTATTCTGTCAAAAATATGCTGCCTGATGGTCACTAGCTTTGACTTGTTGAGTGTGTGATGACGGATCCACAGTTCGCGCGCGAACTGTCGAACCTTGGCAGTGAAAGTCCTGCCAGATGTTATGTAGTCAATCACACACTGAATGCGGGACGCGTACTGCCTTGCCCAGCCTATCTTTGTGCTGAGTTTCTGCATTCGTCTTTTGGTCTTATGATCAACCGTTGGTTTTTTTTACGGTTTGCATCTGCCAAAGCTCTCCCTGCATGATACACGCTACAAGTGATAGTCCAGAGGTCGGATTTTTCGGAAAAATCTCCACGAAGCTCTTCATCCAGTTCAGCCAGATCTGTGGACTTGAGAGAAACCTGAATGTTGATGTTTCACCGGGTCCTGAAGCATCGCTCTTCTTCTATTGGATGCCTGCTCGCGGTTGGTCTTAATGTCGCCTCTCTTTCTCTGTTGCCGGCTTGTTCAGGCTGCGGTTGAGTTGGCGCTCCGCTTATATAACCCCTTTCCCGGAGTTCCTCGGCACGGTTTCGCAGACGTTTTTGCGAAAAATCAAGAGCTCTGGATGTTTATCGCATCACAGAGTATGCAGTCGCACCATGGAACCTTTTCGTTCAGGGTTCATACTGGTATCATAGCACTCAAGCAGTTCGTCCCTGATTCGATCCGTCCACTTAAAAGTAATGAGATTCTGCCATTCAATCCCATTGACTGCGTCTTGATTGGCTCCCCCAACTCTAGTGTAGTCAGCATTGTTGCCTGACCCATTGTCGGGAGCCCTGCGTGTTCGATTGTTTCGAACCGCACTTACTACAACTATGTTTGGTTTTGTCATCGTTGTTCCCACGAGCAGCTAGGGTCATCATCAGTTTACTCGGGGTTGTGATCCAAGCGGAACAATGCAGATTGCTTATATTACTGAGGATCTTAATCAATGCCTAAAAATAAGTAGATAGCCTTGAAATAGATGAAAGTACCCGATATGACACGATATACTCAGAAACAGGTTCCGATAAAGATGCTCATATTGACATATAATAAATACTTTATTGCTGAAAGTATATCGTAAGGCTTTGTTGAAACCCCGATTTCTGGACATTCTTAGTTCGTAAACGGGAAATAAATTTTCTGTTGAGAGACTGTGATTGTACATTAGTCCAAAGCTTAAAACAAAGATTTTATGATCGCCAAAGCTAAGTTTGTCGTAAAAAACAGACGTGATGCAGCTATCCATTTTACAATTCTAAAATTTTTAATGCTGAAGGATCCCTCAGGTTCTTTAGGAAAATTGGGTTTTGGTTAAAATGTCAAAAATTTATATATTTGGTAGTATTGCAGCATACACCAAATTGGGCTAATTCAGCCGAATCTGAATTTCCGAAAGACACGCGCAGGGTCCTTGGGGATTAAAAATTGTGAAACAGAGAAATAGCGTCCCTCAAGATTGTGGTACAAGTGACCCAAGCAAGATTGCTTAGTTTGCTAAGGATCTACATCAATGGCCAATAAATACATAGGATTCATAAGGATGATAGTACCCGATAAGATGCGATATACCGAGAATCAGTTTCCGATAAAGATGTTCACATTGACATATAATATTGGGAAACTGTAGAATAGAGTAATACAAATATGCTGAGTTTTGTTATTACCACGTATACATGATTTTGCAAGATTGAAACATTTTTTTAAATATCTTAGCCCAATGTATAATAAATTTCTTGCCATAAGGAACAAAATTTCAGCTTCATGAATTTTCGAAAATTCGAAAATTAGGATTTGGCTCTGTATCATAATATATACGTGAATGCGTTGATCTCCGTTATAGAGGAATTTATATCTTTCGAACAATCTCGGTTAAGCCTATATTTATCTGAGGCCTTTATATTATTCTTGAAATAACACTTTAAAATATAGATATAGTTACGTAAAAATTTTTAGATGAACGCCTAGTGAGATATCTAGATTATTTAGCAGGACACATTTATAAATGCATGAAAAAGTTGACCTCTATCGGGATTATCGGGAATTATTTTGTATCTACCAAGTACTATTGGTTATTATAATATTTAACATATTCATACATAAGTTATTATCAAAAAGGGTATCGTTTTGCACTCCTAGCGTCCCTCAAGGTTGTGGTACAAGTGACCCACTGTAGACTTCTTACTTTGCTGAGCATCTAAATCAGTGCCTAATAAATGAATAGCCCTAAAATGGATGATAGTACCTGCTAAAACGTGATATAATGAGAATCAGATTCTGATAAAGATGTTCACATTGACACAAAATATTAGAAAACTGTAGAATAGAGTAATAAAAATTTGCTGAGTATGGCTTCTATCACTTTCAAGAATCTTGCAAAATTGAAACGTTTTTAACAACATCTTAGCGCAATGTATAATCAATTTTTTGCCATATAAAATAAAATTTCGGCTTCGTGAATTTCAGAAAATTCAACAATTGTGATTTGGTTGTGTATCCTAATATATAATTAAAAAAAAAGGGTTAAACAACCAACGCAGGGTCCCAATGAGAGCAACTGCCATCTAAAAATGACACCGGCTCCCAGTAGAACCGCGGTAAATGACACTTCTGGCCACGTCTCACAACCGTGAGATGGGTGTTGACAGGGCACGATGAAATCACAACAACAGGCCGGCGAAACCCTCGTGTGTCTTGAGGACACGAAGCAAACCAAGGATGACAGCTTTCTGCATCCATCTCGCAAGTGCCTTGGCATATTTTTGGCACGCGGGTATGGCTTTAAGGTTACGAACCAGTGATAGTTTCGCACCTCCGAGAGCACCTATTACGAGGACAATTGCTTGTACCAAATATTTTGGGTACAGTCGCTGCAGCTCCCTTTTAAGGTCTTGATACCTCTCCTCCTTTTCTTTCTCCTTGGCACTGATGTTGTATTCGGACAGAGCCGAGAATTCAATCACCAATATAGTTCGTTTCTCGAAGTCCTGGAGAACGATGTCAGGGCTCGAGTGTTCAACCGAGACTGCTGCCCGAAAATCGTTGTTCCAGAAAATTTGGCACTTATATTTCTGGACAATTGACTCTATCACCCTTGGAGCGTTCGGCAGGACAGGGCAGGATCGCGGCCAACGCCGTAAGAGCGACAAAGATGGTAATAAAGCACTCTTAGGGCCGCATTATGTCTGTAGATATACGTCGTTCCTGCGTGGGTGGGATACCCCCATTAGTATGTCTTCTAGGTACTCAGCGTGTGCATGGCACGCTCTGCACCTATCGCTGGGAACTACTTGACAAAAAATGCGTTCACGGTATGCCAAGGTGGAAATGACACCGTCCTGGCATGCGAGAATAAAACTCTCTGTACCTGAATTAAGCCCCGATTATCTGAGGAAAAAAAAGTTTGCTCCTTCGACAAGGACTGTTTTTCTACATTTCTGTGAAAGTTTCCGTGCATTTTCTTCTGGAGTAGATGTTGGTGAAATTTTTCAACATCTGCTTTCTTCAATTCGGCTTGTAGAAGTGAAGCATCTAGATGGAGTAATGCACTCTCCTCACTTCTGATGTTAAAATTCAGGCCAAGGGTCTCGGCCGCTTGCTCCGCGGCTTTGTAAAGGAACACTCTTTCGCCAATTATCTCGTGGTTCCTGACCATTTTTAGGAGAGGATCTCTGCCATTCGCAACGATGTAAGCTGTACTTAGAACAATTCGGTTATGAAGACACTGGACATTCAAAAGTGCGTGAAATGTATAATCGCGGAACTGACGAATTGATATGCAAGCTTTTATGCATACCAGACTATTATGTGCGCGCGCAAGCGCGCGCTAGCTTTTGTATTAATTTTTCTCATTTACTCAATTTTCGAATAACTATTTATTTGTTAATATTTTTTGACCAATCAAATTCTTGCTGAAATTATATTCCCAAAGAATGTATTTAGTGAATCTATGTAATGTAGAATTTACTATTACTAATAATAATAGTAAATGTGTACTTTCACGGCTATTTTTTTAAATGTAAGCATCAATATACATCGCTAAATCATTAACAAATTAATACCTACAATTCAAAAAATCGTATTCTGATTTGATTCTCAGTTCTAAATATAAAAGTCAATAAACATGTATTTGCACTGAAATGTTTAAATAAATTTTCATAGCAAAAGAAGAGCGTGTCAAAATACATTGCTAAATAATTAAAACATAATATATACATGTCATTTGGAAAAATTAAATTCAAATACTCATTTCGCAGCCATTTTTGTAAATCTGTGAATCAAGAAACATCGCTAAATCATTGAAACATTATCATATTAGAACGTTTAAATAATTCAGAAAAACAACAGCGTACGACAAAACATCGCTGAATAATTAAAATATATCCACATACAATTTTGAAAATTGAATTAAGATACATGCCTCTCGTTTTTCGTGGTTATCTCGGCGATATATTAAGCCCCACTCCTCCATGCCTCAGGGATGTAAATTGAAAATTTTCAAACTTCGATAAATTAAAGCTTGGAATCTCCCCTTTAAAATGAAATCAAGAACATAATGAAATATTCAATTGTTCTCGAATTATAATAGAAAACGTGGAAGCATGTGCAAGACGAAAATCAGTTCGTCTCTCTAAATCTGAATCAGTGAAAAGTCATTGATTTTCAGTGAAATCTCACTGATTCAAATAGACCAGTGAAATTTTACTTATTCATTCGGTGAAAGTTTCAATTATGAGAGTTGGCAGCACTGTATCACGTCAATTTAGCAGTCATAATAAAATAAGATTTAAGTAGATTCAATGAAATAATCATAATAGAAACTTAAAACCCATGAATGCGATCAAATATTAAAAAATGTGAAAACATTTGATGCTTCTAAATGACAAAAAACCACACAAAATTCTTTACTTTCAAGATTCGACTGTCATGTACGCACCCGTCAAGTAAGTACTTTTTATACGAGTTAGAGTATATTTTTCCCGCAGTAAATTCAGCACACTTACAGTCCGAAAATTCAAAAATTTATTTCTTAAACAAATTATTTTTGCTACTTAAGTAAAAGAATAACAACAAAGCTTTGCTTTAAAACTTAGAGGTTATGTCTCGCATGATTTACTCTGGTGTTCCTGAATTTATTAGTGAAAAGACCGGAATCACTGATTAATCAGTGAAATGTTAAACTACTATTTCAATAAGTGAATTTTTCACTGATTCATATTCAGAGAGTCGAGCGGCAGGTGAATGTCGAATTTAAAACTTTTTTTAATGTGCGAAAAACAACAGACCAAAAAATGAAGTCAACAATGGACCGCCCGATGTTCGTCTTGGTTATGCTTCCACATTTTTCATGACAATTCGAGAACCAGTAGATATTTTAACATGTTCCTAATCTCATTTTAAAGACGATATTTCCAACTTTAATTCCGACTACCTTCCATTTTTTCCATTTTCTTCTTTGAAGCGTGCAAAAAGTGGAATTTCATAATCGAGAATTGGTCACAAACATTCAAAATAGTTCTATAATTGAGTATTTGAGCTAGACGTCACAATAATAATAGGATAGGTGCAAATGTCATGAAGGTTAGCATAGTTAGTACATCCTTACATGGGAATGCATACCACTTTTTGTAAAAAATATTCTAAACGCAAACGTAAGTTATAAGTGTATCAATAATAATATTTTTAAAGTGCAGAATGCATATGCGCAATTATGTTCTATCCTTTTATCGGTTGAAGACCTTTCATTTTCACGAAAAAAAAAATCAACTATCAAAAATTTTAAGTTATAGTGCCCGATTGTGATCAAATCGATCCGATACTCCAACCTGAAATTTGGTATATCTTATTTTATTGTAAATATGTACCAACTATGCTAACCTTCCTGACATTTCCACCTATCCTATCATAAACATGACGTTATGCTAGAATAATTAATTGTAGTAGAGGTATAAAACATAAATAAACTTAGATTGTACAGATCCTAGCGAATGTTAAATGACATAATATTAATGTCAGCAATCGATTCATGTTACCACACAAAAGAAAAATTAAAATTCAATAATTATGTGGTTCAATATTGCGAACAAATTAATCAGTTTAGAACGTAAAAATTAGTGAACAAATATTTTCATGGAAACATCCAAATAAATTTTACTTTATATTTGTATGAAAATTATAACTATAATTAACGTTTTAAACTGATTTCATGATGAATTAAAACATATTTTCATATAATTGTAAGAGTGGAATTGAGATACTCATTCGAAAACAGCACGAAAATTTACCACGCTGAAAACACCATTTCTCGTAAGATCACTGAAGTTAAGCATTGTTGGGCGCGGTTAGTACTTGGATGGGTAACCGTTCAGGAATACCTGCGTGCTGTTGGCCCGTCGTGGGTGTGGTGGGCCCACATTGGTAGTAAATATCCACCTAGAAACACTACCCGAATCGGGTAGTGAGGCAATGAACTTTCGAGTTCGAACTGCTAATCTATGTATGTATGTATATAGTTGCAGCAGAGATATGATAAACATAAATAAACTTTCATTATACGAATTATAGCCAATATTAAACTACGTTACCTTGAAATAAATAATTAATTCATGTTCCTTAATATAGAAAAAGTATAATTCAATCTTTATGTAATTTAATATTGTAAGAACAATAATCAGCTAATAATTAATTAATCAGTTTCCAACATAAAAATCAATGAAGAATTATTCCCATTGAAACATTTAAATAATGTTTATTTTATATTTTCCAAGAAATTCTCATTGTTTAGTAAACTTTGTAAACCTTTGTAAACCTTTAAAACTGATTTCAGAAAAAATTAAAACCTAATTATGAAAATTGAATTCAGATACTCATTTCACAACATCACGAAAACTTACAAAAATTACATAATTGGTATGCAGGCATTTTGAAAATAAACAAACTTTTATCATATAAATTATAACCAATATTTAATTATATAACCCCAAAGTAAATAATCAATTTATGTTAGTTAATACTAAAAAATTAAAAATCAATCTATATGTAATTTAATATTGTGAAACAAATTAATCAGCTAATAAATAATTATTTAGTTCAGAACATGTAAAGCACTACATCTTTGTTTTCATCGAAACATTCAAATAATGTTGATTTTATATTTTTCTGAAAATTTCAGTCATCAATAATCTTTTAAACAAATTCCAGAAAAAATGAAAACAAGTGTCCATATAATTTTGAAAATTGAATTCAGATAATCATATCACATCATCAGAAACATTTTAAAACTTATATAGCTGGAATAGGGGTATTTTAAATATAAATAAACTTTTATTATACCAATTATATCTAATATTCAATTAGAAACCTCAAAGTAAATAATAAATTTATATTAGCCAATCGAAAAAAATTGAAATTCAATATTTACAACATTTAATATTGTGAAAAAATTAATCAGTCAGTTTACAAAATAAAAAGCCTTAAACAATTATTTTCATTAAAAAATTCAAATAATTCTCACTTTATATTTTTTTAAACTTGAAATTTCATTTCTGAAAATTTTAATTATTAATAACCTTTTATAATAATTTTCTGAAAAAACATATAACACATGAACATTGTACATATAATTTTGAAACTTGAATTCAGATACTCATTTCACATCATAAATATTATAAAAAATTACACAATTGTAATAAGAGATAGGTTGAAAAAATAAACGTTTATTATACTAATTATATCCAAAATTCAATCACATCACCTTGAAGTAAATAATTAATTTATGTTGCTTGATAGAGAAAAATTTAAATTAAATATTTATGGTATTTCATTTTGTAAAAAAATAAATCAGCCAATAATTAGTTAATCATTTCATAACACAAAAAGCATTGAAGAATTATTTTCATTGAATCATTCAAATAATTTTTACTTCATATTTTTCTGAAAAGTTGAAGTATTAATAACCTTTTAAACTATTCCAGAGAAAATTAAAATATATGTGAACATAATTTCGAAATCAAAATTCCATTTCACAACATTGCTAAACTTTGAAAAAATAATATAATTGGAATAGATATATTTTAAACATTAAAACACTTTTATTATACAAATCATAGTCAATATTCAATTACATAACCTTGAAGTAAATAATCAGTTTATGTAACCTAATCAACATCAATTAAAATTCAATCATCATTTAAATCAAAAATTGTGGAAAAAAATTCAGCTAATAATTCATTTATCTATTTATAACATAAAAAACATCAAACTATAATTTTCATTTGAATAATTTTTATTTTACATTTTTAAAAAATTTTCAATATAATTTCTGAAAATTTAATATATTAGTAACCCTCCATCCTAATTTCAGAAAAAATAAAAACATATTAATATATAATTTTTTAAATTGAATGCAGACATTCGTTTTACAACATCAGAATCATTTTAAAAATAATGTATTTGAAATAGTGTCATTTCAAATATAAATAAACTTTTATTATGCAAATTATACCCAGTATTCAATTACATAACCTGTAAGTAAATGATCAATTTATATTTCTGAATTTGAAACAATTTAAATTCAATCTTTATGTAATTCAATATTGAGATTAAAATTAATCAGCTAATAATTAATTAAACAGTTCACAACATAAAAACCCTCAAAAAATTATTTTCATCGAAACAACCAAATTATTTTTATTTTTTTTTTTTTAATTTGACCTTTCATTTCTGAATATTTTGATTTATTAATAAACTTTTAAAAAATCCAGAAAATTTAAGTTCTAATAGAATCAATAATTAATCAATCATTTCAAAATATAAAAAGCATTACACAAATGTTTACATTGAAATATTCAATTAATTTTAAATTCATATTTTTGATATTTTCAATTGCATTACTTAAAATTTAAATTATTAATAACCTTTTATACAAATATTATAAAAAGTCAAAACATATGTGCATATCATTTTTAAAATTGAATACAGACAATCATTTCAGATCATCGCAAAGATTTAAAAAAATTATATAATTATAATGAAGGTATTACGAAAAAATGTTATTATGAAAATTATAGCCAATATTCAATTACATAACCTTAAAGTGAATAATCAATTTCTGTTACCTAATTAAAATCAAACAAAATTCAATATTTATGTAATTCTATATTGTGAAAAAAATTAATCAGCTAATAATTAATTAATCAGTTTAGAGCATGAAAAGTATCAAATAATTATTTTCGTTGAAACATTCAAATAATTTTTACTTTATATTGTTATGAAAATTTGAATTATTAATAACCTTTTAAACTAATTCCAGGAAAAATAAAAGCATATGTACATATAATTTTGAAAATTGAATTCAGATACTCATTTCGCAATGTCAGAAACAATTTGACATTTATGTAACTGGAATAAGGCTATTTTAAATATAAATAAACTTTGATTATACAAATTTTAGCCAATATTCTATTACATAATCTCAAAGTAAATAATCAATTTATGTTACTTAATTGAAGAATATTAAACTTAAATCTTTATGTAATTTGATATTGTGAACAAAATTAATCAGCTTATACTTAATTAATCAGTTCACAACATAAGAAGCATGAAAAATTATTTTCATTGAAACTTTCAAACAATTTTCACTTTATAAATATATTTTTTAAATTTGGACTTTTCTTTTATTAAATTTAATTTATTAATAATCTTTTAACTAATTCCATAAAATATCATTTTAAACAGATTCAGTTAATATTTAATTAATTAGTTCCGAACATAGAAAGCATTTAATAATTATTTTCATTGAAATATTAGAATAACTTGTACCTAATATTTATCTCAAAATACCTCTTAAATTCATACCAGGTAAAATTGAAATATATGCACATATAATTTTGAAAATTGAATTCGGATACTCAGTTCACAACATCACAAACATTTGAAAAAATTATATAATTGTAAAGGAGATATTTTAAAGGAAAAACAAATTTTTATCATAAAAATAGCAGCCAATTTTAAATCACATAACCTTAATGTAAATAATCAATTTATGTAACTCAATTGAAAATAATTCAAATTCAATCTTTATGTAATTCAATTTTTTGAAAAAGATAAATCATTCAATAGTTAATAATAGTGAATTCATCAGTTCATAACATAAAAATCAATCAACAATATTATTTGCATTGAATCATCAAAATAATTTTTATCTTATATTATTCTAAAAATCTAAATTATTTATAATCTTTTAAACTAATTTCATAAAAACATAAAACATATTTACATATAATTTTGAAGATTGAATTTAGATAATTATCTCACAACATCGTAAACATTTTGAAAATTATGAAATTGGAATAGAGGTATTTTAAATATAAATAAACTTTTATTATACGAATCATATCCAATATTCAATTACATAACGATTCCTACTATACCACAATCTTACATAAGATGTAGGTTACGTTTTTTCATATGAATTAAAAATATATTTTTTCATTTGAAATTGCATTTTAATACATTTAATTTAGTAATGACCTTTAAAAAGTAATTCCAGGAGAAATTAAAATGTATCGACGCCTCCATTCAATATGAGTCCATTCAATATGAGTGCTGACAGCGCTCTGTATGAGACTATTCCCTATGCTTATACACAGCGCATAGTCTCATACACGGCGCTGTCATCAGATAGACTCATATTGAATGAAGACATCGGTATCTACATATTAATTAATCATATCACAACCTGAAAAGTAATAAACAGTTATTTTCAGAGAAACCTTCGAATAATTTTTACTTTATATTTTTCAAAAAATTGGAATTAATAATAACCTTTTGAGCTAATGTCATAGAAAAGTAAAATATATACTGCCAACTTTTTCTGCTCGATTTGAACTGATCAGTATTCCCTTACAAATACGTATCGGTTCTATACAGAATGACAGTAATCATAAGTTATATCTTTCGATGACTCTAAAGGGCAGTTTTGAGTCCGTCCTTTTGAAAACTACCAATCAGAACGGTCTTAGGATGTTTCAAAAAGGTCAGAACGCGTTCCCTTTATATTTTGCAACTATATGAGTTATTGTATTGATGAAAAGTGTAAATGTCGGTCCAACTACGTTAAGTGTAATTCAAAATGCTATTCAAATAGTTCATGTAACCATAAATATAATTATTACTTTTACCCAATAAATACTTAAATAGAGACTTTATTCATTCATTCCATCATAATGCTTTCTATACTCCATCAAAGTACCATCCTTTCTAAGTATTTGAAAAAAGTACTTTGATCCGTTGAGATTTGAGAAGTCGGCGTAAGGAATAAATCTCGGCTTCAGGCATTTAGAAAATACAAAAATTAAAATTTACAGGAGGTTGTGAATGACAATGGTGCAACTGCACACGGCAACTGCGCGACGAGATATTAAATCTATAAAATGTCCTTTTCTTCAGAATAAACGTCAAGTTATTAAAGTTAATTGAGTTAAATTAAGTTAAATTACTTTAACCTTAAGTCGTTTTTCCAAAAAATTTCATTCTTCATTTTTAATGTTATTTTTTACGATTAAAACAAAAACGTTTTTTATATGAAGAACTTTTGTCTCCTTATTTTTTTGTAGCTTGTGTCGTTTATCCAGAAAAATATTTTTTTTCATTTCTAATGTTTTTTTACGAATAAAAGAAAAACTGCCAGTCCTATCAAAAAGTGTTTAATAACAAATTTGTAGATCTTTTTGGGGAGCATAATTTTTGTTCCATCATATTTTTTCATATCTTGTATAATTTGACCGCAAACTGGAATTTTTTCTTTTTTATCATTTTTTTGGTTATTAAAACCAGAACCCTTGGTGAAAAAAGTTAAGTGTTTGATTTTTCAAGAAAACTCAAAAAATTGTAATAATCTTGTAGAGCTTTCAAAAAGCAACGTTTTTTCTCTTGAATTTTTTCACATCGTGCGTTGTTTAGCTTTAAATTGTCATTTTCGTTTTTTTTTAATTTTGAAAATGTTGTAACTCTGATAATTTTTTTTATCGGCAGACGTCGTGAGGATGAATTGTTTGAATTTCAGAGTACTACAAATAGTCGTACATAGAATTTTAAAATCTTCAAACAGTGGTCTCAAAAATTTCGAAAATGCTCTAACTTTTTCCATTTATATCCAAAATAGCTCGTTTACAAAATTGAACTTCATTTCTGGTCCCTTGGAACGTGTGTCAAAGCAAAATCCAATCCGAGAAGTCTTTCAAAAGTTATCCGGTATAAAGATGACGACAACAACGACACCATCGTAAAACCTGTTTTTTCGGATTCAGGGGGTCTCGAAACGTGGATATTTACAGAAATCCGTGACCGTCAGTTTTAAAATAAAACTAATAACTTCTCATTATGATGAGAACATAAAAATATTTGAATGAAACATTTTCAACTGCAGTATACAGGTACTACAGGTACTCAAAACCTGCTGATAATTTCAACACATAAATAATAATTTTTACCATATGCAAACATTTCAAAAAAATCTTAAGACATTGTGAAATACATGTCTGTCCAGAAGAAACCGGTTTGTGCAACAAGCTTTTAGAAGATCAGAAAGTGAAATTTAACAGGGCACATTTATAAATGCATGAATAAGTTGACCTCTATCGAAATTATCGGGAATGATTGTGTATCTATCAAGGGCTATTGGTTATTATAATATTTTCCCCAATACCCGCGCCGGAAGTTGCGACTTATCTGCTCGCTCAGAAGAATCTAAGTTGGTGTATACTCGATAGTTGACTTCACAGCGCAGTAAAGTCAATAATCGGGAACACACCAACCCAGATTCCTCTGACCGAGCATGTGTACACCGTAAAAACCAGAGACCCCTTTTTTTACATTATCATTTTTTTCATGTCCTTTTCTTGAATAGGATAACTTCATGCTCTTATTTTCAATGTAAAACAAATGATTCTGGGATCCCACCAGTGGTCTCATTTTAGTACCACTCTGCACTGTTTTTTCTGAGTCTCAGGGCGCAGTCCCATGGAGGTAGGTTAGTAAAACAGTGGAGCAGTTTTGACGAATGATATGCCTGCAAAAGCACTAGAAGTCACCTTATTGGTCAAACCTGACCCACTACCCAGTGGGCACAAAACCATAAACATTCCAAGAACGTCCTTGGGACGTTCCTAGGATGTCCAATGTCAGTCCAATCAACGTCTCTAAGACGTCCAATGTCCTAAAGATGTCCTAAATATATTTTAAAGGCATAGGACGTTCTCAGGACATCTTTCTTACTGACATTAGACGTCTTAAGATCATCCCTAGGATGTCCGAAAGACATGTTCCAAAAGACATCTTAGGGATGTCCCAAAGACGTCTCTAGGACATCCTTAATTTTTTTGCCCACTGGGTATTCTACTAAACAACCTCCATGGGACTGCTACCTTATCGTAATACCTGAAACTAACCCTGAAATAATACTTTGTTCTGATACTGTCGCTCGTTCCTGCCTACGGAGATTGGAGAAAGCATCGTGCGCAATAAGCGGGATACAGAGTCGATTACCAACTCGCAAGATTTCCCATGCTCGCTTACGCTCGCGTAGCAGCCTTCTTGCTCGTTGGTAATCGACTCTGTATCCCGCTTCTTGTACAGTCTACTATGACATACTCATACATACGTTATTATAAAAAAATATACTGTTTTGCACTCCTAGCGTCCCTCAAGGTTGTGGTACAAGTGACCCAATGCAGATTGCTTACTTTGCTGACAATTTAAATCAATGCCTAATAAACAAATAGGCTTGAAATGGATGTTAGTAACGTCTCTGCAGCTAGCACCGCCTTTTTTGAAAATCAAATTAGAGACTATTCTATAATTAAGGTGCCATTTAAAGCTTTTGAGGGCCGTACGTCCTAAATTTTAGGCTCTGCAATTTTTTATAAAAAAAGGGTTGCGTGCTGATTTCACATAAAGCTAGCACCGCCATACCTGTAACTTCAAAACTGTTAATTCAATCTGATTCGGGTTTTCTGATAAATTGAGGTGTCATTTAGGGCTGACGATCCCCACCAGGCCCAATCACGCAGTCTTTTTAGTTTTGTTTCAAACGATGGGCGCTCTGGTTTCACATGTGAAGCTGGCACCGCCACACCTACAACTTCAAACCAATGCTGCTCATTAAGGGCTGAAAAGAACCCTAGGTCCCAAATTTTGGGCTCTGCAATTTTTTATAAAGATGGCTTGCGCGTTGACTTCACATAAAACTAGCACCACACCGCCATACTCATATAACTTCAAAACTTTTCCCTTGATCGATCCCGATTTTTCTTAGAAATAAGTGCTTATTAAGGGCTTTTAAATGGTCATAAAGGATCCTATTATCATAGTACGTTCTTTCAAACTTTGGAGTCTAGTTCTCAAAAGTAATTATGTCAATTTAAATAATCCTATGTTTTATAAATTTTTCTGTATAAAACAAATGAAAAATATGAATGCTTTGTCCACTATATGGGGCATAATTTCTGAAGTGTACCCACCTCGAAAATGAAAGTTGTCCGATCGGGCTAAAAATTGGCCCAATTGTAGTCCTATTAGATAGTACTCCTCACACCAAAAATTAATTCATTTTGATAATTATTTATCAAAGTGGAGGGGGTACAATTTTGTGTTTTTTAAGAAAAGCTTTACTTTCAAACGTTTGTAACTTTTGTCCTATTGCCTTAAACAAAATTTCACTTGAAATATTTTCGATAGATTTTTTCACACGCTTTCTGTTGGTAATAATGATTTTT